>MU225164.1:120536-144535 GCA_018584345.1 Thuja plicata
CCCCTGAAAACTTGAATTAGAATTGCATTGTTATCATGCTGAATTGTTAGCTCATTTTCATAATCTCATATAGCTTAATTTCATTTTGCAAAGTAGAATAGTTTCAATTTATAGATTAAAATTGCATTGAAATCATGTAGAATTCATGTTTAGGTGATATTGCATATTTCAATTCATTAGTATAATCTTGCATAAGTTTTGCATTGCATTGTTCATCATGATTAAAATCCTTCGTTCTTAGATGGTCCATAGTTGTGAGGCCCTCGTCCTGAGAGCAAATTTCAAGACTCCATCTAGATAGAAGGCAACAGGTCGAATCACGCAGACAGTCAGGATGAATAACTCATATTCAGTCTTGGATGTACCTGGTGAAGAATGACTATGTTGAAGTGTGTGGTTGATTTAGAAGGCCAAAATTAACTCATACAAATCAAGCCGAAGGGCATTTGATTATATGTGAATGTGCCCCAAGGAGTGGTGAACGTTGTTTTATGCTGATCGCTAGGGTCTACACCTAAAAATCCTTCCAGTATAGACATCATCTCAGAGCATGCAACCATCTACAAAATGTGATCCATATTGGGCAGGGAAAAATTATCTTTCACACTACCCTAGTTCAAATTTCTAAAATCTACACAGATTTGAATTTCTACATTTTTCTTACAAACTGGCACTATGTTTGCTACCCAAGTGGATTGATGAATTGGGTAAATTATTATAGCACTAATAATCTTATCCACTTCTCTAAAAATTGCATCAGCTACTCTGGGGTTATAATTTCTCAATTTTTGTCTAAAGGGCTTGGCTCCAGACTTCAGGGGAATATGATGTTGAAACTATCCATTTCTGAAATCTTTCAGGTCTTCATACGACCATGCAAACACATATTTGAACTCCTTCTGTAACTTTTTGAATATGAATTTCTCTTCAAGACTAAAACACGTGCCTAAATTCACATATCTGGTATTTTCAATATCACCTATATTTATTTTCTCAAAATTTTTGGATTGCTTGCTGCTGGTTTGATTAGTTTGGCCAATAAAAAAATCACTGCGGTCAAACAAGCTCTCCATCATTTTTTATTAAGGTAAAAATAGGTTTTGAAAGGACCCCAAAACCTTTTACACTAAGCTACTAGAGATAAGCATCAAAGGCTCTTACAAATATAGAAAGCCTGCAACAAACAAAAGGCAGGACCCAAAAAAACACCCTAGATCGAAAATAGGAAAATAAAAGAACGCACAGTTTCCAGCACAACTTCTAGCACAAAGTCTAGCACAATTTCCAGCCAAATTTCCTGAATTGAAGAAAAAACATTACAAGCTCTCCATCGTTACGAGGCCTTTAGGAATATGATTTCCTTTCAATTGCAAAATATCCTCTTTTTTATCAATTCCTTTGTCTGCACATAACTCTTAACACTTGAACTTTGAACCTTTGAAAAATACTGAAGAGAATTTATTGATACCTTGCAGGAATGTCAACTAATGAGCATCATCACTGAAGACTTGCCAAGAATTAGCATTATCCAGCATGCTAGGTCAATGAACCAGATTTATAGTGTAATGGTTGTTCTCAAAATTGGGATGAGTGATTAGTAGTGCTACAGAGCCAGCGAAGACATCTGCTCTAGAATTCAATTCTCTAGGAACCGCTTCAATTAAAAATGCCTCAAAACCCTCGATTTCATCCCAAACTATAATTTTGTAATGCTTCATCCTCTCATTTCTTACTGCATATATCCCTCTCACCTACCTCATGATCAACTCAACATCTACCTTAGCTTTCAAACTTATGATACCTTTCCTTTTTTCCTCTTGAATATTGATTAGTGATGATTCGTATTCAATTGTGTTATTAGTATTTTCAAACTCTAGTTTAAAAGCAAATAGAAACTTTTCTTCAAAATGAGATACCAAAATCACCCCTACACCAAAACCCATGGAAGAATAGCTTTCGTCAAACTCAAGAGTCCAAATTAATTCATTTCTAGGGGATTCCAACTTTGTAACATCATCTTCAGGTAAAATCACATAATTAGAAAAATTCATCTCATGATACAAGATCTGGGCTCTGGGATCTTCAGATGGGAAAAATATATATTTTGATTTGGTCTCAAGTTGTAATATCACCTTTTGATTTTCAATGGGTACAATTGCTTGTGACCAATCTAATTTGATTTCACCTCCTAAATCTCTGCAGAAGGTTTGACTTAAAGGCATACCATAGCTAGCAAGTATGTCAGCAACTAGGATGGTCAATTTTAACCTCTTGTTGGGGAAGGTAGCTAACAAAACCTGAGCATCCTTGATTTTACCAAGTAATGGAACTTGTTTAGAATCTATTGAATAGCATTTTCCAAAATTCTTCGTTAAGGATAAATCTAGGGCTTTTTCTACAAAAGAGGGCATAATATTTTTTGACGCCCCTAAGTCTATGATACAGTAGTTGAGTTTATGCCCATGAATGAACAAAGATACATAGAAAGGTTTTGGTTTTCCCATAATTTTAGCAGGTTTTGAGGATTCTTGGTTAAGAAGAGGTTGAACATTCTCAGGATGATTTGATTCAATATTTACAGGGGTTTCATGAGAAGACACAATATTTGTTTGATTAGCTATAACCTCAGGAGATGAACCTCTTACAAAATCCACTAATTTATGAAGCTCATTGAGATTTAAATTCAAATATTTAGCAGGCAAAATGTGGATTTTAGAAGATTTACAAAAATAAACAAAATCAAAAGAAGAGTCAGGATCTGACTTTTTTAGAATCTTTATCTTTGTTTCTGCTTTTTCTTTTGCCTTTGAGCCACCAATTTGGTTCATATGCTCTTTTCCTTTTTATTTTGAAATGGATGTGAAAACTGATTGGTAACTTTTCTACCTTGCTGACCCTTGGTAAGCATTGAAAAAGAAGGTTCTTCCAGAGTGATTAAAATATCACCACCATGGTCTGAATCAGACTCATACTATAGGTAGTATCTTACAGAGTCGCCATGTCCTCTAGAGTTTTCTTCATTAGCAGGGATCTCTTGAATGGTCTCTTTGTTAGCTTCTAACTATTTGTACCACACCATTTTAGGACATGTATCTCCATTGTGTTCATCTATTAAATGAAAAATACACATGTTACTGTTGGAGATTTGCTTCTATGCAAATAGTTGATTGTATGTTTGTCATTGATGACAACATATTGTTGGAAAGATACAATGGAAACAATTGTTGTTTTGTCATTGATGTCAAAATGTAACAAGTGAGACTATTTCTATTTGCTTAAGTACTATATCTATTGATTGATGAAGGAGATTTAACAAAAAGAACAAGTGGAATAGTTTGAGTTATGATAAATCACAAGGGTACTAGATCAGTTGGCACATTGGCAAAGTAATGTATTGTTTATCTTTCAATGATAGTTTACTGAGAACAGTTTGTGTCTAGTGCCAGTCTATGCCAAGCGAAGTCAATGATGACCGAGCACCGGTAAATTTCCGAGGAACACATTGTTGGCTGAGCAGTAGTATTTTGGTAATTGTTGAGATTTGAGATCTCTGGCTGACATAATTGATTTTATTGGGATATGTAATTAAGGATAAGCACGATTGATCCACACTATGTAAATGCACGGGTAACCATAATTAATGCATGGATCAAAATATTTAATTTGTGATTGCATTGGAGAAGTAAATTAAATGTAAAGATGGAAAGATCCATTGGATCTGACCTAACATAAGATATACGATCTTGATTAAGAGGAAAAAGATGTACCTAACCTAGATGAAAGTGGTATAAGATAACCTCAGGAGGTTAAATTCATGATGTATGGAGAGTATGCAAGAGGATTGCATAGTTAATTGAATGATTGGCATGATCTAGTAGAGAAGGCTGAACAGAGAAGCATATAACTGCATGAGTGATTGCTTGACAAATTTCTAAGCAGATCTAAAGATTGAGATGAGAATGGAGGACACTCAGTGAATTAGCATTAGAGCTGAATTAGATCTGGATTTGCAAAGTAAGTTGTATGTATCTGATCACACCTACTGATTACTTTCTAACCATTGTATTAGTCAAAATCCTTTAACTAGGTTGACCTAACAGTCATTGTATAAATCCTTTATTAAGGTGACATTCAGGTGGAATGTTCAAAGTCTTCTAACAAGGCCACTCCTGATAGGGTGATTAAATCCTTTAACCAGGTCACATTTAGAAGTGTGTTTTGTAACCTTTAACAGGGTTGGCTCCTAATAGAGCTCACTTCAAAAGAGTGAAAATTTGATAGCATGTTATTGGTGGTTTTTCCCATATTGGGTTTCCACGTTAAATTTTGGTGTCAACTTGTGTGAATGTTTATGTTGAGTTTTACTGTTAAGTTTCTACATGTTGATTATATCTAAATAGTAGACTGGATATATATGTTGTTGTTTTATGTTATTGTTTCCGAGCAGATCTGAGGATAACTGATTCACCCCCCCCCTCCCCCTCTCAGTTATTATAAATTCATTCTAACAATTGGTATCAGAACATAGGTCTCTTGAATATAGTTTGAAGGTACTTGGAGCAAAAGATCAAGATGTATAANCTGATTCCCCCCCCCCCTCCCCCTCTCAGTTATTATAAATTCATTCTAACAATTGGTATCAGAACATAGGTCTCTTGAATATAGTTTGAAGGTACTTGGAGCAAAAGATCAAGATGTATAAGGAGGTACCAAAGCAGAACAAAGATAACTTCCCTACATGGCAGAGTTTGATGAAATTGCCTATGGCTGGTATTGGTGATTTAGCTAAGCACTATTTTGAAAATACCTATGTAGCCCCCACTACACCTACCACAATTGCATAGTTAAGAGAAAAGCAGGAATGCAAACAAGCAATGTTGGAGATTGCATCATCGCTGACCTATCATGAGTTTTAAGACATAAAGGATTGAAAAAATGCAAAGCAAATGTGGGATACCCTACAAACCATCTATGGAGGAGATACAAATGTGCTAAGAGCCAAATCTGAAAGCTTGAGAGGTAATTTTGATGAAATGAAAATGCAAGAAGGATAAAATATGGTTCAATATTATGGTAGGATAAAGGAAGTGGTAAATTCTATCAGAGGAGCTAAGGGAACCATTGATGATAACACCATTATGAGTAAGGCATTGAGGACTCTTCTTCCTGTATATGCTATTAGAGTCTTTGCAATTCAAGAATTAAGATGTAATCCTAACAATAATTTGACTTTGGAAAGTCTGGTAGGCAGACTTACTACATTTGAGATGTCAAATTTTGATAACTACACTCCACAAGCTATTGAATCTGCATTCAGATCCCAGTTGGTCCTTAAGAAATCAAAGAAACCAAAGAAATATGTGAACAATGATAGTGACACCACAGATGATGATCTAGAAGAACTTGAAGAACTCATGGAAAAAATACTATCTAGAGGAAAAGGAAAATTCAAAAGTAATCTTCCTATCATATGTTTTTCATGTAACAAATTTGGTCATATTGCTACTAGATGTCCTGATAAGAATGACAAAGATGAAGGAAGGGAAAACAAGTACAAAGATAGAAAGGATGACCAAGACTTCAGTAGGTATAAGGATTACAAAGACAAAGGTAAGAAATCTTGTTATATAGCTGAAGAAGCTTCTGACAATGATTCTAACAATTCTGATGAAAATGATATAGAAGTTGTGTATGTTGCTATGAAAGATGATTATGATGATGATGAGAAAACTGAACTAATTTCTTATATGAGTAAAGGTGACCTTTGGATTATTGAGAGTGGTTATTCACATCACATGACTGGTGATAAAGATAAATTTGAGACACTAGATCATTGTAAGGGTAGTTATGTTAAATTTGGTAATGATGCACCATGTCTTGTTAAAGGGAAATGATCAATTAACTTGACTGACAAGATCAGATGTGACAATGTATATTGGGTTGATGATCTTAAATATAATTTATTGAGTGTTGCATAATTAAATACTTCCAGTTATAGAGTTGAGTTCCATCACAGGAAAGCAAAGATCTATGATGCCAATGGAGAACTAGTTGGTGGTGGTGAGCAGACTAAAGGTAACTTGTTCTATCTAGATTTAGCTGATGAGACATGCTTGTTTGCACAATATAATGATGTTTGGTTATAACATAAAAGGTTGTGTCATGTAAACTTTGATAACTTGGTAAGCATAAGTAAATTGAAAAAGGCTAGAGGGCTGCCTAAGATAAAGAAACCTAAAAATGCAATGTGTAAGCAATGTCAATTGGGAAAGATGACTAAGTCTAATTTCAAGAGCAAAGACTCATACTTCTGAGGAAATTTTGGAATTCGTTCATACTGACCTTTGTGGACCCATTGGTAAGAAAAGTTACTATGGAGACAAATATTTTATTCTATTTGTTGATGATTACTCAAGAATGATGACTGTTATGTTTCTTAAAGAAAAATCTGATGCATTCCAGTTATTTAAATGGTACTTGGCAAAAGTTGAAAAGGAGACAGGTAAAAATCTAAAATGTCTAAGATTTGACAGAGGAGGTGAGTTTATTTCTAATGAGTTTAACAAGTTCTGCAATGACTGAGGAATAAAAAGATAGATGTCCGCACCTAGGACAGCACCACAAAATGGTATTGCTGAGAGAAGAAATAGATCTATCATGGATTGTGCCACAACACTAATGATGGAGAAAAATGTTGCACAAAAATATTGGAGAGAAGCCATAAGTATAGAAATCTATACCCTGAATAGAGTACAAGTCAAGAAAGGTACTAATGCTACACCTTATGAGCTATGGTATGGATATGCACCTAATGTAAAATATTTCAAAGTTTTTGGAAGAAAATGTTTCATACAGAAGGATAATAGAAATGGGAAACTTGATGCTAAAGGTGAGGAAGGCATATTTCTTGGTTATTCAATGAAGAGTAAGGCATATAACTATTTGAATTCTAACACAAACAAAATTGTGGAAAGTGCAAATGTTAGAATTGATGAGTATGCAAAAAGAAATGAAGCTAAAAGCACACAGGAACCTGAAAGTTACAAATCATTTGTCTATATGGATGAGGAAGATTCTAATACATTACCTGAAACTAAGAATGAAATTGCCAAGCAAAAGTTAGCACCTGCTGAGTCACAGAATGAGGTTGCCGGACAACAGGAGGTAATTTCTGAGCTATTTGATGGAGATGCCGAGTCATAGAATCAACTTGAATTGGATATAAATGATCAACATGAAGCAGAAAAAGAACCAACTCTAGAAAATTATGTAAGGAGGAACCATAAACCTGATCAAATCATAGGATTGAAGGATTATTCTATTGTGACAAGTAAGTTGAGAGAAGATACATTCTTATTATTTAATTTTGAGCCTAAAATAGTAAATAATGCTTTAGACAATGAAGACTAGATACAATCCATGAATGAAGAAATTGAACAGATTGAGAAGAATAAGACTTGGAAACTTGTACCTAGGCCTAGTGATAAAAATGTAATTGGTACTAAGTGGGTATTCAAAAATAACTTGAATGAACATGGAGAGGTAACAAGAAACAAAGCTAGACTGGTATGCAAGGGTTATGCACAAAAGGAAGGAATTGATTATGGAGAAACATTTTTCCTAGTTACAAGATTGGAAGGAGTAATAACCTTACTTGCATATGTAGCTTACAGAGGTTTTAAAGTCTATTAGATGGATGTAAAGTCAACATTTCTAACAGAATATTAGAAGAAGTATATATTGAACAAGTTGATGGATTTGTAGACCCAAGCAAGAGGAATATGGTTTGCAGATTACACAAAGTGCTATATGGATTGAAGCAAGCACCAAGAGCATAGTATGAGAGATTGCACAATTACCTGATGAAGATTGGATTTGCAAGAACAAATGACAAAATCAACCTATATTTGAAGACAACACAAAGTAAAGGTACTTTACTGGCTGAATTTTTTGTTGATGACATTATATTTTGTGGACAAGGTGTGTTATGCCAAGCATTTGCAAAGGAGATGCAAACTGAATTTGAGATGTCCATATTTGGTGAGATAAAAAAATTTGTTGGCTTACAAATATATCAAATGAAGAATGGTATCTATATTGCTCAATCAAAATATATCATGGAGATACTAAAAATTTTTTGGAATGGAAGATTCAAAACCAATGAGTACACCCATGGCTACTAGACATAAGCTGACAAAGAATGATGACACAAAAGAAGTGAATCAAACCCTTTACAGATAAATGATTCGAAAGTTGCAATATGTTGTACACAATAGAAGTGATATTGCACTAGTTGTTGGTATTGTTGCAAGACTTTTTTCCAATCCAAAGGAGACACATATGATGGTATGAAAAGGATTCTGATATATTTGAAAGGAACAGATGAATATGGCCTGTATTACAAAAAGAATGATAAGTTTGAGCTCAGAGTTTATACTGATTTTGATTGGGCTGAAAATGTGGATGACAAAAAAAGCACCAAAGGAGGAGCATTTCTTCTGGGAAAAAGATTAGTTTCATGGAAAAACAAGAAACATAATTGCACCACACAATCTACAACTGAAGCCGAGTATGTAGTGTTAGTAATAACTGAGAGGGGGGGTGAATCAGTGGCCTCAAAAATTTATCCTTCAAACTTAACCACCAATCAATAAATCTAAAATTATTATGTCCCTACAAGATGCATGCTATGAAATACTAATAATGATTAACTGTCTATCGGTTTTCTCTATCAATCCATATTCTTTCTTGATTACCAATAAGCAGTATAACTATTTACCAAAACTCAGTAAATAAGCAAAGTATACCGATCAATCCAGAGTTAGCTATGTAAGATGCAAAATAGTAAAGAAAATAATCATACACACATAACACATGAATTTTAACATGGAAACCCTGTTAAGGGAAAAACCACTAGGACCGATACCCCAAATTTTCATTCTTCTGAAGTGAGCCCTGTTAGGAGCCAACCCTGTTAAAGGTTACAAACACACTATTAAGTGTGACCTTGTTAGAGGATTTTATACATAGAGGTTGTCACTTAGTATCAGGAATCTATTGCTACCATCCTTGAATCAACCTCCTTCTTAGACTTTCAATAGGTATTGGGCAAGTCCAGTGCTACTTTCATGAATCAACCTTTTTGGCACTCCTTGAGATGTACCTCAATATATAGAAGACTGTTAAGTCCTCCTCAATTAAGGGACTTGTTGCTTCAATGGTTAAACTAAAACACTATGACCTATTCATATTACAACTTGAATTTTAGATTTTCAGATCTATTTAAATACATTATCTCTCTGACCAATGTATCAATTCAATCCTTGTGCTCCACACTTTCTTCTTTGTGATGTTCTACTCATTGTTTGTCGGTGTCTACAAAATTCCTTAGCTCTTCCTTCAGCTTGTTTGATCAGCACTCCATGTAGTTGTTCTTCATGAGTTTCTCTTCAGCATCCTATTTCTATTCACTCCCCTTAATCCCATTCATAAATGAATTAAGCTTGTCTCTTATATAGACATAATATTCATTATTTCTTGGTTCTTGATTCTTGGCATGATAAACAATCCAGCAAATTAGATTTAAAGCATAACTCCTGATTTTTCTCATAGATATATTCTTTCCAATAGTACAAATCAGCTTTAAATCAATCACTTATCTCTGGTCGAATAAAACAAAGTAAACAACCAGTTAAGTCTATATTTAGCTCTGCCAACCAGATATTTTGTCATTTTCTAAACTCTCTGTTTAGTCGGTCACCACTGTAGTTAGTTGTCAGTGACAACTGACTGATCAGTCAGTGAGACTCCAGTTAGCTTCATGATCTCTATCCATTGGGCATCATTGGAATTTTATTCGTTGAGAAACCTTCAAAATTTTCTTGTCGGGAATTCTGTGGTTTTGCTTTGTCCGGCAACACTATGCTTCTGATCGCCGAGTATCACTATGACTTTTCTTCTTTGCTCTGTCCGAGGGTGTGCACTCTATTGGTGTTGTTTTTCACTTAGTGAATACTTGACTTTTATGCATTGATGAAAGCATAACTTTGGTTCCTTTGGTTCTCTAAAGTCTTTGGCATTATGTACATGACCGTACAGATGATATCAAGTTGACATCAATGACAATATAGTCCATTAACTGATTTAATGACCTGCATTATCTTCAACTTAACATTATTAAACATTCAACCAGTTACATGCCATCAATCTCTCCCTTTGGCATTGATGGAAACATACTATATTATTGCACTATACTATTTCTAATACAATATGAAATACAACACTTGAGATTCATCAAACTACCAATCTTTTTGTTCTGTTAACCGATAAATGTCTAACCATCGGTAAGCTCTATTTTAGCTTAGCTTTGATTCTTACAGCTCTCTATCTTCTGATTTGTTGTGTTCTCTCCTTTTGTCAATTTCTCTCCCTTGACTATTTTTCTCTTTTGATGTTATTTTCTCTTGTCAGTAACTCTCCCTTTGTATAATCTTTCCATACAATTTCTCTCCCTAAGGATATAATCTCTCCCTATTGGATTAATGTGATAATGGATAATCTTTCTCCCTTTTCTAAAGAATGTGATAATATGGATAATTTATCTCCCTTTGACAACAATTCCTAATAAATATCTTAAAAATATCTTACATTAATGTCAAATTATCTTTTCTTTCCATCCATATATATTCCTTGAGTTTCCCTTATCCATCAGCAATACAACAATATGCTCTGGTGCTTGGTGATGATATATACCTATCTGTATATAGATGTAGCCTTGAAGTTCATCTATTTCCTTGCATCAACATTAATGATATTCTAATAATATGTAGGCTAATGTAACCTTCTAGTCATTTTACTGATTGGTAGACAAGAGTTTGACCCCTAGTCTCTTTCTCAAGTACTCAAATGCATTCTTGGGCAGTGGCTTGGTGAAGATATCATCTAATTGTTCTTTGATTTGCACATACTCAAGTATCACCTCTTTTTCTTGAACTTGTTCTCTCAAATAATGATACTTGATGGCAATGTGTTTAGTATTAGCATGCATGACTGGATTCTTGGAAATGTTTATTGCACTGGCGTTATCACAATAGATAATTACTCATTCTAGGATCTTCATATGCATACCTTCTAGTAATTGTTTGATCCTTGCAATATTTGAGCAATTTGTAGCAGTGGAAAGATACTCTGCTTCTACAGTAGATTGAGAGATGCATCCTTGTTTTTTTCTAATCCATGTGACAAGTCTGTCACCCATAAAGAATACTCCTACAGTTGTGCTCTTCCGGTCATCAAGATTTCTAGCCCAATCAGCATTGGTAAAAACCTTAAGTTCAAATTTGCCTTCTCTTCTATACCATAAGCTATATTCCTCAGTATTCTTTAGATATCTTAAAATTCTTTTCATAGCAGTCATATGTGATTTTTTGGGATTATCAGAAAATATTGCAACTATTCCTAGTCCATGTGCAATATCTAGTTTAGTGTGTACAACATACATGAGTTTTCCAATCATTGATCTATACAAAGTTTGATTTACCTCTGATGTCTTGTTCTCCTTTGTCAACTTACATCCAGTAGCCATCGATGTTCCAATTGGTTTTAAATCTTCCATCTTGATATTTTCAGGACCTCTTTAATGTATTTGGACTGTGTAATGAAAATACCTTCACATTGTTGCATGATCTGTAGTCCAAGAAAGAACTTGATCTCTTCAAACATAGACATATCAAACTCTTCTCTCATCTCATTAGCAAATGATTTGCATAGCATCTCATTTCCTCCAAATATGATGTCATCAACAGATATTTCAGCAATCAAAGTGTTAGCATCAGTATCTTCCTTCAAATAAAGATTATTGTTTTCACTATTCCTTACAAATCCAATACTTATAAGATAGGAATGAAGTCATTCATACCAGGCTCTAGGAGCTTGTTTCAATCCATACAAGGATTTATGAAGTCTACATACCATGTTTATTTTGTCTGGATCTACAAACACTTCTGGTTGCTCAATGTATACCTCTTCTTCAAGTATTCCATTTAGGAATGTTGACTTGACATCCATCTTGTATACCTTGAATCCTTTGAATGCAGCATAAGAAAGTAGTATTCTTACACCTTCTATCCTAGAAATGGGTGCAAAGTTCTCTCCATAGTCAATAACTTCCTCTTGTGCATACCCCTTGCATACTATTCTTTCTTTGTTTCTTGTGAGTTCTTCATTCTCATTCAGCTTGTTCCTGAATGTCCATTTAGCACCAATGACATTCTTGTCATCTAGTCTTGGTACAAGTGACCATGTCTTATTTTTCTCAATCTTCTCAATCTCATCATCCATAGCACTTATCCATTCTTCATTATCAAGTGCAACATTGACAGATTTTGGTTCAAACTCATAAATTAAACAACTTGTGTTTAGAGACTTACTTCTTGTTCTTGTACTAGCTTTCTTATCTCCTATGATCTAGATCTCTGGATGGTTCCTTCTTACATATCTAGAAAGAAATGGTTCAGCTCTTTTGTCTATCACCTTGATCATCATTTTGTCCTTCATTCTGTTCTTATCCACTATGTACATTATTTTGATTATTATCTTGACCGTCAGTATTTTCATCCTGACCATCCATTACAGCATTCATTTTCTATGGAATTAAGCATTGTTGCTCAAGTAGAGTGTTAGGTTCTTGACAATATACAAACTTGTTGTAGTCCTCTGGTTCTTTTGTGCTTTCTAGCTCATTCTTTTCTTCAAATTCATATATCTTCACATTTGCATTTTCAACAATTTTGTTAGAAGCCTTAATAAGACATTTATAATCCTTTCTTTTGGTGTAATAACCTATAAAGATACCTTCATCACTCTTGGAATCAAGCTTTCCATTTCTATCATCCTTTAAGATAAAACATTGAGTACCAAAGATTTTGAAGTAACTTACATTGGGTGTTTTACCATACCATAGCTCATAGGGTGTCTTCTTTGTTCCTAATTCAATTGTACTCTATTTAATGTGTAGACAATAGTACTGACATCTTCCCTCCAGAAGATTTGGGTGATGCCTTTCTCTATCATCAGTGTTCTAGCACAATCAACGATGGATCTATTCCTTCTCTCAGTAATCCCATTTCTTTATGGTGTTCTTGGTGCACAAACCTGTCTTTTGATACCATGCTCATTGCAGAAATTAGTGAATTCATCTTATATAAAATCTCCTCCTCTATCTGATCTCAAGCATTTCAAATTCTTACCACTCTATTTCTCTACCATAGCCTTATACCATTTAAACATCTTGAATGCTTCAGATTTATCTTTTAGAAACATAACTATCATCATTCTAGAGTAATCATCAAGAAAGAGAATAAAATATCTATCTCCATTATAATTCTTTGTCCTCATTGCTCCAGATAGATTAGTATGGACTAATTCTAGAATATCATCAGATGTATGGGTTTTACTTTTGAAACTAGACTTTCTCATCTTGCCTTCTTAACAATTCTTGCACATGATGTTGTCCAGCTTTGACATTGTCGATAAGCCTCTTACATTTCTCCTTCTACTTATTTTCATCATGTTGTCAAAATTCACATGACACAATCTTTTGTGCCACAACCATATGTCTTCATTTATAGTCATTAAGCAAGTGGTGTTAGTACCATTCAGATAGAATAAGTTACCTTTTGTTTGTTCACCGGTACCAATCAATCTTCCTAATTCATTGAAGATCTTTGCCTTCTTATTCTCAAATGCTACTCTATGACCTAAATTATTTAGCTAAGAAACACTCAACATATTATAATTCAATCCTTTTACCCAATAATCATTTTCACATTTAATCAGGTTATTCAACATTATAGTTCCTTTACCTTCAATTGGACATGGTGTATCATTACCCATTCTTACTGTACCACCATTGTAATACTCAAAAGTGTTAAACTTTTCTTTTTCACTGGTCATGTGGTGAGTGCAGCTGATATCTATAATCCAGATGTCATTCTTGCTAACCTTAGATATGAGTGCAATTTCTACATAACTTTCATCTTCAACTGAATCATCTTTCATTGCCACAAATACCATCTCGATGTCTTCATCAGGTTCGGTGTTAGTATATTCATCTTTGCAAGAAGCTAGGTAGTTGTCTTTCTTTCCTTTTTCCTTGTAGTCTTGGGTATCTCTTCTTTCTGATTGTTGGTAACTTCTATATTCTTTGTTATCACCTCTGTCAGATTTCTTCTCAAAAGATTTGTCATTAACTCTATCATCTTTTCTTCTGTTACGACATCTTGTAGAAAAATGTCCAATCTCTTTACAATTAAAGCATACAAGTGGTAACTTGCCTTTGTATTTACCTATGCCCCTCTACATTCTTCTAGCCATAAGTGCTTCTATTTCATCTATATCTTCTTCTTCATTTTCACTTTCACTATCTCTTCTAGATATGTGTCTGACTTGATTTTCTTATTCTCATAGAAGATTTAAATGCAAACTCTAAGTTTGGTAAGACACTATTATCAAAGATATTCATCTCAAATGAAATTAGTCTACCAATTAAACTATCAAGAGTAACTGTATTGTTTTCTACTACTCTCATTTCTTTAATGGCAGAAACTATAATAGCATATACATGCAGTAAGGTTCTTAAGATTTTACTTACCACAATCTCCTCTTCAAGTGTACCTCCAACTCCTCATATAGCATTGACTACTTCTTTGATTCTTCTATTGTACTGTTTGATGTTTTCTCCTTCTTTCATTCTGAGATCATAAAACTTTCCTCTAAGGTTTTCTGCCTTGGCTCTTAGAACACTTGTATCATCTCCATGTACAAGCTTTAGTTTGTCCCATGTCTTCTTTGTAGTTTTTCAATCTTTGACATCTTGAAATTCAGCATCAGAGAGTGAGGATGAAAGCTCTATGACCATGCAGTTGTGCTCATGCTTCTCTCTTAATTGATCTACTATTAATGCTCCTGTGGGAAACACATATTTAGTATCTAGGAATTGAGTACCGTCATTACCAATACTGATAAGTGGATTCTTATCCTGCTTTTACATGAAGCAAAGTTGTCTTTGTTTAACTTGGGCACATCTCGTTTGTTCATCTTGTGATCTTTGACTTAGGTCTTGAAACCTTCCTTATAAGAACACAAGCTCTGATACCAATTGTTAGTAATAACTGAGAGGGGGGGGATGAATCAGTGGCCTCAAAAATTTATCCTTAAAACTTAACCACCAATTAATAAATCTCAGATTATTATGTCCCTACAAGATGCATGCCATGAAATACTAATAATGATTAACTGTCTATCATTTTTATCTGTCAATCCTTATTCTTTCTTGATTATCGATAAGCAGTATAACTATTTACCAAAACTCAGTAAATAAGAAGAGTATACTGATTAATCCAGAGTTAGCTATGTAAGATGAAAAATAGTAAAGAAATGAATTATACACACATAACACATGAATTTTAACATGGAAACCCTGTTAAGGGAAAAATCACTGGGATCGGTACCCCAAATTTTCAATCTTCTAAATTGAGCCTTGTTAGGAGCCAACCCTATTAAAGGTTACAAATAGACTATTAAGTGCGACCTTGTTAGAGGATTTTATACATGATAGGTTGTCACTTAGTATCGGGCATCTATTGCTACCATCCTTGAATCAACCTCCTTCTTAGACTGTCAATAGGTATCGGAAAAGTCCACTGCTACTTTTATGAATCAAGATTTTTGGCACTCCTTGAGATGTACCTCAATATATAGAAGACTATTAAGTCTTGTTTGGTTAAGAGACTTGATGCTTCAATGGTTAAACTAAAACACTATGACCTGTTCATATTGCAACTTGAATTATAGATTTTTATATCTATTTAACTACATTACCTCTCTGACCAATGTATCAATTCAATCCTTGTGCTCCACACTTTCTTCTTTGTGATGTTGTGCTCAATGTTTGTTTGTGTCTGCAAAATTCCTTAGCTCTTCCTTTAGCTTGTTTGATCAGCACTGCATCAAGTTTTTCTTCATCAATTTCTCTTCAGCATCCTCTTTCTATTCACTCCTCTTAATCCCATTCGTAAATGAATTAAGCTTGTCTCTTATATAGACATAATATTCATTATTTCTTGGTTCTTGATTCTTGGCATGATAAACAATCTAGCCAATTAGATTTAACGCATAACTCCTGATTTGTCTCATAGATATCTTCTTGCCAACTGTACAAATCAACTTTAAATCAATCACTTATCTCTAGTCGAATAAAAAAAAGTAGACAACCAGTTAAGTATATATTTAGCTCTGCCAGCTGGATATTTTGTCATTTTCTAAATTATTTGTTCTGTCGATCACAACTATAGTTAGTTGTCAGTGACAACTGACTGATCCATCAGTGAGACTCCAGTTATCTTCATGATCTCCGTTTGTCGGGCATCATTGGAATTTTACTCGTCGGGCAACCTTCTAACTTTTCTCGCCAAGTTTTCTATGGTTTTTCTTTGTCTGGCAACACTGTGCTTCTAATCATTGGGTATCACTGTGACTGTTCTTCTTTTCTCTGTCTGATGGTGTGCACTCTGTTGGTGTTGTTTGTCACTTAGTGAATACTTGACTTTTATGCATTGCTGAAAGCATAACTTTGGTTCCTTTGGTTCTTTGAAGTCTTTGACATTATGTACATGACCGTACAAATTATATAAAGTTGACATAAATGAAAATATAGTCCATTAACTGATTTAATAACCTGCATTATCTTCAACTTAAAATTATCAAATATTCAATCAGTTACATGTCATCAATCTCTCTCTTTGGCATTGATGGCAACATACTATATTATCACACTATACTATTTATAATACAATATGAAATACAACAGTTGAGATTCATCAAACTACCAATCTTTTTGTTCTGTTAATAGATAAATGTCTGACCATTGGTAAGATTTGTTTTAGCTTAGCTTTGATTCTTGTAGCTCTCTATCTTTTGATGTATTGTGTTCTCTCCTTGTGTCTATTTCTCTCCCTTGACTGTTCTTCTCTTTCGATGTCATTTTCTCTTGTCAGTAACTCTCCCTTTGTATAATCTTTCCATACAATTTCTCTCCCTAAGGATATAATCTCTCCTTGTTGGAGTAATGTGATAATGGATAATCTTTCTCCCTTTTCTGAAGAATGTGATAATATGGATAATTTCTCTCCCTTTAACAGCAATTCCAAACAAATATCTTAAAAATATCTGATATTAATGTCAAGCGATCTTTTCTTTCCATCCATAATATATTTCTTGAATTTCCCTTATACATCAGCAATACAACAATATGCTCTAGTGCTCGGTGATGATATATACCTATCTATATATAGATGTAACCTCAAAGTTCATCTCTTTTCTTGCATCAATATTAATGATATTCTGATAATATGTGGGCTGATGCAGCCTTCTAGTTATTTTACTAACTAGTAGACAAGGGTTTGACCCCTACTGTCTTTCTCAAGTACTCAAAGGCATCCTTGGGAAGTGGCTTTGTGAAGATATTAGCTAATTGTTCTTTGGATTGCACATACTCAAGTATCACCTCTTTTGCTTGAACTTGTTCTCTCAAATAATGATAATTGATGGAAATGTGTTTAGTCTTAGCATGCATGACTGGATTATTGGAAATGTTTATTGCACTGGTGTTATCACAATAGATAATTGTTGGTTCTAGGATCTTCATATGCATACCTTCCAGTAACTATTTGATTCATGCAATATTTGAGCAATTTGTAGCAACAACAACATTCTCTGCTTCTGCAGTAGACTGGGAGATGCATCCTTTCTTTTTGCTAATCCATGTGTCAAGTCTATCACCCATAAAGAATGCTCCTCCAGTCGTTCTCCTCTAATCATCAATATTTCTAGCCCAATCAGCGTCGGTAAACACCTTAAGTTCAAATTTGTCTTCTCTTCTATACCATAAGTCATATTCCTTGGTATTCTTCAGATATCTTAAAATTCTTTTCACCGCAGTCATATGTGATTTTTATAGGATTAGCATAAAATCTTGCAACTATTCCTACTGCATGTGCAATATATGGTCTAGCGTGTACAACACACATGAGTTTTCCAATCATTGATCTGTACAAAGTCTTATTTACCTTTGATGTTTTTTCCTCCTTTGTTAGCTTACATCCAGTATCCATTAGTCTTCCAACTATTTTGGAATCTTCTATCTTGAATATTTTAATGACCTCTTTAATGTATTTGGACTGTGTAATGAAAATACCTTCACATTGTTGCATGATTTGTAGACCAAGAAAGAACTTGATCTCTCCAAACATAAACATCTCAAACTCATTTCTGATCTCATTAGAAAATGATTTGCATAGCATATCATTGCCTCCAAATATAATGTCATTAATAAGTATTTCAGCAATCAAAATGTTAGCATCAATATCTTCCTTCAAATAAAGATTATTGTTTTCCCTAGTCCTTACAAATCTAATACTTATAAGATATGAATGAAGTCATTCATACCAGGCTCTAGGAGCTTGTTTCAATCCATACAAGGCTTTATGAATTCTACATACCATATTTCTTTTGTCTGGATCTACAAACCCTTTTGGTTGCTAAATGTATACCTCTTCTTCAAGTATTCCATTTAGGAATGCTAACTTGACATCCATCTAGTATACCTTGAATCCTTTGAATGCAGCATAAGAAAGTATTATTCTTACACCTTCTATCCTAGAAATGGGTGAAAATGTCTCTCCATAGTCAATACCTTCCTCTTGTGCATACCCCTTGCATACTAGTCTTGCTTTGTTTCTTGTGACTTCTCCATTCTCATTCAACTTGTTCCTGAATATCCATTTAGCACCAATGACATTCTTGTCATCTGGTCTTGGTACAAGTGACCATGTCTTATTTTCTCAATCTTCTTAATCTCATCATTCATAGCACTAACCCATTCTTCATTATCAAGTGCAACATTGACAGATTTTGGTTCAAACTCATAAATTAAACAACTTGTGTTTAGAGACTTACTTCTTGTTCTTGTACAAACTTTCTTATCTCCTATGATCTAGATCTCTGGATGGTTCCTTCTTACATATCTGGCAAGAACTGGTTTAGCTCTTTTTCTATCATCTTGATCATCATTTTGTCCTTCATTTTGTTCTTCATCACTCTGTACATTATTTTGATTATTATCCTGACTGTCGGTTACAACATTTTGTTTCTCTTGAATTAAGCACTGTTGCTCAGGTAGAGTGTTAGGTTCTTCATAGTATACAAACTTGTTGTAGTCCTCTGGTTCTTTTGTGCTTTCCAGCTCATTCTTTTCTTCAAATTCATCTATCTTACAATTTGCACTTTCAACAATTTTGTTAGAAGCCTTAATAAGACATTTATAATCCTTACTTTTGGTGGAATATCCTAGAAGGATACCTTCATCACTCTTGGCCTCAAGCTTTCCATTTCTATCATCCTTTAAGATATAACATTGACTACCAAATATTTTGAAGTAACTTACATTGGGTGTTTCACCATACCATAGCTCATAGGGTGTCTTCTTTGTGTCCTTCTTCAATTGTACTATGTTTAATGTGTAGACAATAGTACTGATAGCTTCCCTCCATAAGATTTGGGTAATGTCTTTCTCTATCATTAGTGTTCTATTACAATCAACTATCGATCTATTCCTTCTCTGAGCAATCCCATTTTGTTTTGGTGTTCTTGGTGCAGAAACCTGTCTTTTTATACCATGCTCATTGCAGAAATTAGTGAATTCATCTTATATAAGTTCTCCTCTATCTGATCTCAAGCATTTCAAATCCTTACCACTTTGTTTCTCAACGATAGCCTTATACCATTTAAACATCTTGAATCCTTCATATTTATCTTTTAGAAACTTAACTGACATCATTATAGAGTAATCATCAACAAAGAGAATAAAATATCTATCTCTATAATAACTCTTTGTCCTCATTGATCCACATAGATCAATATGGACTAATTCTAGAATATCATCAGATGTATGGGTTTTACTTTTTAAACTAGACTTTGTCATCTTACCTTTTTGACAATTCTTGCCCATGATGTTGTCAGGATTTGACATCATCGATAAGCCTCTTACATTTCTCCTTCTGCTTATTTTCATCATGTTGTCAAAATTCACATGACACAATCTTTTGTGCCACAACCATATGTCTTCGTTTCTATTCATTAAGCACGTGGTGTTAGTATCGTTCAGATATAATAAGTTACCTTTTGTCTGTTCATAGTACCAATCAATCTTCCTAATTCATTGAAGATCTTTGCCTTCTTATTCTCAAATGCTACTCTATGACCTGAATTATTTAGCTGAAAAACACTCAACAGATTATAATTCAATCCTTTTACCCAATAATAATTCTCACATTTAATCAGGTTATTCAACATTATAGTTCCTTTACCTTCAACTGCACAAGGTGTATCATTACCCATTCTTACTGTACGACCATTGTAATACTCAAAAGTGTTAAACTTTTCTTTGTCAACGGTCATGTGGTGAGTGCATCCACTATCTATAATCCAAATGTCATTCTTGCTAACCTTAGATATGAGTGCAGTTTCTACATACCTTTCATCTTCATCTGAATCATCTTTCACAGCCACAAACACCATCTCAATGTCTTCATTAGGTTCGCTGTTAGTGTCTTCATCTTTGCAAGTAGCTAGGTAGCTAGCTTTCTTTCCTTTGTCCTTGTAGTCTCAGATATCTCTTCTTTCTGATTGTCGATAACTTCTGTAATCTTTGTTATCACCTCTGTCAGATTTCTTCTCAAAATATATGTCATTAATTTTGTCATCTTTTCTTTTGTTAGGACATCTTGCGGCAAAGTATCCAATCTCCTTACAATTAAAGCATACAAGTGGTAACTTGCCTTTGTATTTACCTTTTCCCCTCTGCATTCTTCTAGCCATAAGTGCATCTATTTCATCTAGATCTTCTTCTTCACTTTCAATTTCACTATCTCTTCTAGATGTGTGTCTATGACTTGATTTGCTTATTCTCATAGAAGATTTAAATGCAAACTCTAAGTTTGGTAAGACACTATTATCAAAGTTATTCATTTAAAATGAAATCAGTCTACCAATTGAACTATCAAGACTAACTATATTGTTTGCTACTGCTCTCATTTCTTGAATGGCAGAAACTCTAATAGCATATACAGGTAGTAAGGTTCTTAAGATTTTACTTACCACTATCTCCTCTTCAAGTGTACCTCCAACTCCTCGTATAGCATTGACTACTTCTTTGATTCTTTGACCATCTTTGTAGAACCACAAGATTCCACTTCTGACTTAAACCAATCTTCCCAAGTTTCTCAACTTGCTCTAATACCACTCGGATGTAGCACTAGTCTTGCTTCTCTAAGACCTCTTCTAGGTTCTCCTAGATCACTCTATGACCTACTACGGTTATTTCACTAACCCTAGGATACTTAGGTATCTTATCACAAGATCCTAACTCCTTCAACTAGTGGACACCATTTTTTAGAACACAACACTTCAAAACTTACTCCTAGACCCCAAATGGTCTTTCTTGCATCCTTGGCCTAAAAGGCCCCATTTGATTCAAAATGATCAATGATCAATCCAAAAAGAGGATTAGGGTATCCAAGGTGTCCATAGGACCATTTCCAATAGCTTCAACCACACTTTGCATCAAAACTCCAATCGAGTTCCAAGAACCTACACAGTTGCTTCCAAAATAGGGCTACAAGCAATTAGCCCTATTTAGTCACCTTTTCTGCATTATCTTGCAAAATTTCATAAAAAGTGCCCAAATAGGTTTAGGATCCTAACACCCTTTATAGAGACACTAGAGATTTTCTAGGTCTAGACATCTCAAGTTGTCCATACAGCTCTGCCTATAAACAAGGCTAAAATTTAGGGTTTTGAGGGTTTCAAAACCAATCAGAATGGAACTTCTTTCTTGCTATCCAAGAAACAACACCAAGTCTTCCAACTCACTTTTTGGATCTCACAACTCACCACCCTACTCCTCTGCAAGCTTTGGTTGAAGCTATGAATGCTTTCAACCCACCAATTAAGCTTTGCAACTGTTGTTAACCCCTAGCCATGCATCACTGGCTCGCCTAGGGCATCATCCCAAAAATGGCTTCCTTGCTTTACTAGGCCCCTCCTTCACTATACACATTTTACATGGATTCCACCACCATAATCCAAGAGCTCAGGAAAAATCCACGGTGGAAGATGGAGTTAAGACCCCATTTGCAGAATTTGCCCAATAGAAACTAGCGACAGAACTAAAGACAAAATATTTTATACAAGAACTTAAAACTATTGAAACAAACAAACTAATACCACACAAATTCTTCTAACAACTTACATTACATTAAAAAATGATCACAAAATTGGATTTAATCCATTAAACTATCAGATCACCTCAAAACACCTTAACAATCACTATTATTCACAAATACAGTCCATACACAAAAAATTTTAGACTTGCCAACCCTTTACACATCTTGAGGATGGTCATATATAGTTGACCCAAACACTAATTCATCATTTTCACAAATTTATCTAACCAATTTCACCGAAGATGCAATCTTGTCATAAAAGTTGTCAATGTTATCAATGACAACATTGACAACTTTTTGCTACTTTTGAGTTTGGTCTCCAAACCTAGTCTAACTATGCCCAAACTTGTTGAATCCATCAAATATGATGAAATAACATAAAATAGGACCTCTATTCCCTTTCTTGGCTCATTTTTCCACAAAATTCTGAAAACAACTAATTGGACCTAAAGGTCACTAAGGACCTAATAAGACACATCCTCTTACAAACACTCCACACACTAGGACACTTGGTCCCTTTATTCAACTAGTGGTTTGGCTAGAACCACTACAAGAAAAAACAAGGAGCAAAACCCTAGGTTACTATTATCCTAATTTTCAACATGCATCAAAATAATCATAAATAGGAAAAGATTGCATTTTAGGAGTCCCATTAATATTATACTTCAAGTATTATTAATCAACATTTTCTAATTACATTCATTTTGTACTCTAAGAATTGATCACATTCCAGAATTTTTAAATTACAATTTTGATCAATTACTTTGTGCATTCAAGCTGAATGTATTATAGAAATGTTATTTCATCTTTCTTTTCATGTCAAAACAATAGTACATTGCAGAATAAAAGGCATAATTGAAAGTATGGAGTAGAGGTCCCATGCATTACCTTGTGGTTGGTTTCTTGATGCTTGCATATTAGGTCTCCATTGCTGGTTGCATATCAAGTCCTAGGTCTTCATAGTCCATCTTCATCTGCATATAGGTCTTTTAGGGTTTACCTACATCATATGAGAAAATGGGGTGTTAGATCCAGTTGGATCTAAGCAATACATGGAACATAAACAACACACAATCAATCCTTCTCAAAACTGCATATTAATCTGAAATAATTAATGTAATGAGAAAACATTCATCTATAATATCTGAAGAATAGTATTAAAGGGACTTGTTCTAAACATGAAACCTTTTTCTATGTATAATCACTTTGATATATGTTATTCTTCTCTATATAATCAGATATCTAAATGAAAGGGACTTAGTATTACCATCTGAGAAACCTTTTTCATGATTAGATCAACCTATCAGTTCACCAAATGACAGAAACCAACCAATACTCATGAGTGAATGTCATCTTACATTCACTCACAAATATTAATTGGTGCATATGATTTGATGACCTAATAAATTGAGTGGTATTTTGTGTGCAAATGGATAGGTGTCTATAACTGAATGCAGGAAACAAAAGAAAATGATGCAATGGATGTCACAAGCCCATGCTCAAACTTCACATAAGCCATTATATGCAAAAAAATGGTTGATATCTCAGAAGGTTACTGCTCACATACATAAGAAGGATGAGATGCAGACACATGAAGGAGTCAAAAGATGCTACAGAAAGGACATGAACAAAGGAAGCTGGAGAATTGCAGAATTAAAG
>MU225164.1:182835-194811 GCA_018584345.1 Thuja plicata
TTTTCACTCTTTTAGTTGCATTCTTCGATCAAATAGTGGGATTAAGTTATTGTGTTGGGAGAGCACACCCACAATAATCTCTAAGAGCAAATCAACAAGGCATTGGGTGCCCTTGTTTGGCTCATCGAAAGTTGTGGTTTAAACACTTGTTTTGAGATTTCATTTTAAATATGCTAACCCTTTTTGAATCTTGTTTAATGACTAATCTTGATGTTTGCATGTTTTAGTGTTGTCCCTTGCAGGTAGGTTTTTATCACATACAATTTGCACTTCCCTTTTCCACTTTCCTATTGTTATTAGATCATCCTCAAGTTCTAGTGCAAGGCTCTGGGCTACAGCTAAGTCAGCAAATCTATCCTATCTCAACTGATAACTTATGTCTGGTGGCATAGCATTGACAAAGAAACCCTTTTGATTTTAACCATTCGGTCTTTTGGCATTGGGAATTTGGTATAGGATCTTCTTAAATTTTTCCATGAATTCCCTCATGGGTTCATGCATCTCCTTTTTTAATTGGGATAATTGAAGTAGGAGGAAGTGTTCATCTTCAGCAGATTTGAAATGTGATTCAAAGATTGTTTTCATAGAATTCCAATCAGTAATATGACCATTTGGAAAATGGTAGAACCAATCGATAGCTGACTCGGCAAGGGTTTCCACAAATAACCTAATTTCCACATCTTCGTGTTGAACAGCTAAAACTCCACAAGCAGTATCGAAAGCATTCAAATGGTCATCTACTTTTCCATTACCATAGAATTTAGGTAGTATATCTCTAGCCCCTTTTGGTAAGGGATGGTTTCCTCCCACATTCAAAGGACCAACTGCCACTCCCCAAGGTTGTGCCATGATTGACTTTAGATAGATGGTCACAATAGGTTGGGCTTGGGTTCCAGATAATGTTAAGGCCTGCCAATTAAGGTAATATGAAGATGCTTCAAGGGAAACTTTGGGTGGAGAGGAGGGTCTACTCTTCACTTTCTTCTTAGGGGTATAGGTGATTGGAAAATGAAAATTTTATAACTCTTGATAAAATCTATCAAAAATACCCTCTCTCCCCTGGGATCTGGTATAAGGATGAGGATCCAGGATTAAGGTCCTTGGGGGCCTTGAGCTTCTCTATCCACCATGGTAGCTTCTTGAGCTATGGGAAGTCCTCTTAGCCACTCCCCAATCTCTTCTTCCTCCTGTATAACAAGTCAAACTTGTTGATATTTTTTATCACTTACTCTTGACTGCCAAGCCAGAGTGTTTAAATTAGCAATAATGTCCTCTTGAGTATCTAAAAAGTGTAAGTCACATTGAGGGATTTATTCTTGACTAGATATTTTTTGGCAAGTGATATATTTTGGTAAATGTGAGTTACTTTTTGGTTGTCATTTATGGCAACACATATGGGTTTAAGATCAATTTCTTTGAAGTTAAGTTTCGTTGATTCAGAAATTGACTAAGTATAGTAGTAGAGATATATAAGCATTTTGGATGTCAAAGATAGAGATCGATGAATTAGGTTTAACGACCTTAGAGGAAGACAATATGGAGTATGTATGATCTCCATGTAAGATCTATTTGGATTTGGTTATGTTTACAATGAGTTACAAGGATTTAAAGATAGACAAACTGTAGAAGAACAATGATACAGAGCAGTTGGACAGTAGCGAAGACTGAGGGAGTATGACTTGGACTCCAGGAAATCAAAGTTGTATTTTGGTTGTTGATAGCCTATACATTGACTATGCAAGAGCACCAACTATGCATTTGATATTTACTATATTAAATGTATTATGTTTTGAAGGCCGACTTTGTAATATTTGTATATTCATCTAGGGAGCCAACTTTGTAAAGTTATGAGATATATATGTAAGATATTTTTGGTAAAGATTGTGTATGTGTATGTAATAGTTATTTGGAAGGGAAGACATGAAAATGGAAGAGCTATAAAGGAAATAGAAAATCATTTGTGATGCTTGTCTTGTTCATGATTGAGAACATTTTGTAATAGAAGTATATTGTAAGAGTTGTAAGCTCAGAACCCCCTAACATGGTGTTGTGAACCTTAAACAGGGTTGTTATTCCTCTACCAAGAAAATATACTATGTAATATTCAGCTCCCAACAGGGCTAGGTCTCCTTACAGGGACATTATACTTTAGTGCATTCTTATGGGTATCATCCCCACCAGGGTTTTCTCTTGGCCAGGGTTTCCTCGTAAACAAATCATGGTGTTATGAGTATTGTGTAATTTTCTTATGTTCTTTACTTTACTGCAAATAAATGATTAATGTTTAAGTGGTTGAAGAATTAGTTTAAAGTTCTATTATAATGATTCACCCCCCCCCTCTCAGTATAATCCAATCGTAACAATTGGTATCAGAGATTTTGGCCCTTGGAGAGAAAGCCTAACAACTTGAGGGAGATCAGAATGGATTTGGACAGTTTGGAAGAGAATTTTGATGTTACACTTGAAGACCTTGATAAAGAAAAAGTAGAGAATGGAGAATTAAGATTCAACATGCATAGAGATGAGAAATTTATAAATAAAATCAAAGAATATCTTGAGCTTTCTAGAAGTCAAAGAGAAGATCTTGTGGTCCAGATAAAAGAAGATTCAGATGAGGATAATTCAGATCAGGTGAAGCAACTAAAAGAAGAAATTGAGACTCTGAAACTTGAAAATAAATATATGGCTAAAGAAGTATAGATGTAGAAGAATGTTAAGAAGGAAATTGAAGAAACCTTAAACAATGCATTGAATCAAATGAAGGATGAGGTTGATAACTACAAGAACAAATACTTGGAATTGGAGAAATATAATCTGATTGTGAAAGGTGAACTTGTTGAAGTAAAGAAAAACATTGAGAAACTTCACACCAGTAGTGACTTGATTGATGAACAACTAGACAAACAAAAGCCTAAAGGTGATATGACTGGTATTGGCTTTAATGAAGCTGAATGTTCAAAGAATCAAGAAGAGAAATTAGATGAGAAGATTGATGCTGAGAAACCATCTATTGAAGAACCTAAAGAGAAAATTAGAACTTTCAGAGGTAGATGCTTTGGTCACAACATATTTGGACACATGAAGAGAGACTGTAGAGGTAATGCCCTTTTTAGAACCTTTTCTGGTTATTGTTTTAACTGTAATGCATATGAGCACAAGAAGACTGAATTTAGAAGACCTAATCAATATGGATATAGAAAAGACAATGGAAGAGAACCTACAATGAAACCTACATGCTACAAATGTAATAACATTGGGCACATTGCAAAGTACTGTAAGTTACAAGTTAATCAAGAAAGAAGACCTCCTATATGTTACAAATGCAATAATCCAAGACATATAGCAAAGTTTTGTTGGTATAATGGAGTAGATAATAGAAGAACACCACCTCCTATGAATTCACAGAAGAATGGAAATGATACTAGCAAGAGTGTTGCAGATGTGAAGAATGATACTGGGGAGAGTCAGTAGATGCTACTAAATCTTTTCCTTAAGATAGCAAGACAAAATCAACCTAATTGGTTGATCATGTCCTTAGGGGGAGCATTGGATACAGACATCAGAATTTATCCTACCCCAAAATTTGATGATTGAGCTCATGCAAGCTTATGTGTGAACTAAGCCAACATCATGGATCATATACCTAAGAGTGCACCATCCATCAACTTGTATATTTTGTTCGCGTGATTTAGCAGCCGACTAGACAGTTTAAAGTGAAAATGGAAGTTATAACCTAACTTGTATAAAGCACTATTTGATAACCTATCTATTCACCATTTGACAAAGAGTGAGCTAAGGATATCAGAGAGAAGAAGCATTCATACTATTCTACATTTTCCGTGCGTGATCGATTGGAGCACAACACTTGGATTTTAGTAGAGAAAGGTATTTTACATCATCTAAGCTTTGGATGCACCTGTCATTTTTGATGTTGTTTATCATCCTAGATATAAATTCAAGAAACATCTGTATAAGTCTTTTGAAGAGGATCTGGAAGGATCATTTTCACAAACCCCACATGGTGTATTGCATGTAGAAGACATTAGGGCTTACATAAATTGTAAGTATGATACATTGCGAGACAATGATATATTCACTAAAATGGAAGATATGACTGAGAAAGGAATCATGAAGGAAGAATTCAAACACATTAGTCAGTTGAGCATAATGAAGATTATGGATTTATGTGAGTTCAATGAAAATGAATGGTTAAAGATATTGATGAGTAGGGTTCATGATCAGTTCATATGGATTGGTGACCAACTTGTGAAGATTTGCAGTGATCTAATTCATAAGATCACTGGATTAGACAACACTGGAGTTATACCTATTATGGAGAAGCTTGTGAAGAAATAATTCAAAAACCTAACAAATTCTAAATGGGACAGGAGGGAAATGATAGTAAGCAACATCTTTTAGCAAGATGTGAGATTGATTGCCATGATACTTAGACACAAATTCTACTACAGTAGAAGACCCAACTCTATATCTACTGGATTAATCATGATGGCTTGGAGAATGGTAAAGGAAAACATAAAATATAACCTATGTGAAGTTCTGGCTCAGCAATTTCTAGAGAATGTGAAGCTAGTGAAGAAGGATAAAAATAAAACTTTCAGATTTGGTCTGTTATTGATGCATATGTTCATTCACATTGAGCACAAGTTTCCTGGTTTACATCCTAGTGGTTGGAAGTTTGGAGTACCCACTGGCATACTGATTTCATAGAGCTACAAAAGATAGAATACTACTTTGGTAGATGGAGAATTATTTTCCATGATCAAAATTCTACTGAAACAGATGAAGACAAGATACAAGTTACATGAGGACATTGTGGAAAAGTGCAAGGATACAATTCATTTCATGGTTGAAATTGATTGTGTATTTTTTGAAGAAGTTACACCTAGGAAGAAGTGGTACTACCCCATGGGTTATGAAGTGAGTTCTGAAATACTCACCATGCAAGTAGAACATGTTCTTGCATCAAAAGTTGACACAACAGAAGAAAGATGGGGAACCTATGAAGAAAAGTCAACAAAGGTGAAAGAGGAACTGTCTAGAGGACCAAGGAAAAGGAAAATTGCTAACCTTGTTCATGATTGTGGTATAAAAGTTGGATTGACAAAAGAGGAATTGAAAGAAATCAAAAGAAAGATGGAAGAGAGATCTCTTGGAGTAGCAAGTGGAAGTACTGATGCCCCTATCATTCCTGAGGTAGTTATGGTAGATAGTCCACCTCCTCCACAATAGAAAATGGAACAAGCAAAGGTTGTCACTCCTAGAGTTACAAAATCAAGCAAGCCTAAAGAGAAAAGCACAGTAGGAGAAGAGAAGAAAATAGAAAAAAATATTTGGAAACCTGACATGAAGATGCTAGAGAAAAGAGCAATTGAACAAGGTAAATTGGTTTCAATTGATAAATACTATGACATATATGAGGAATCAGACAAGCTAAAGATTGAAGATATTGTGATAGAGCATTTTCTTACCTTCAAGAAGAGCCTTCTAGAAATTGAAGGAAGTGTACCCACAGATCTATATGCAAAATTGGAGAGCAGAAAACACTTGGCACAAATTTAGGATGATCAAATAAGAAATAAGGAAATTGATAACATGGGGCCTGTATTATTAGTTAAAGAGAGGGATAGAATATTCAAAGAACTAAAACCTCTATTAAGAACAAATATTAGACTATTGAAGATAATGGGAAGGAAGTATGATGAAGTGACTAAGGAAACTTAGAAGGCATTAGAGAATATTCTAATGAGCCCTAATTCTGGCAAGTCCTCACCTCTTAAAACAACATCACCCACACAATTGGGAATGGGTGAAAGACCTAAGGTGATAGAGACCTCTACAGAGAAGAGCGAAGTAGATCCTTCACCAGATTTCTATGTCTCTAGTGTGGTAGTGACCCTTGACCCCTCACAAGATAAGAAGGAGCCTTTTGCAAGAAATTTGGACACCTTTGTTGTAGATGAAGCATAACAGAAAGAGGAAGTTGAACAGAAAAAGGATGTTGAATAGAAGATAGAACAGCAAAGAGTTGAAAATAAAGAAGTAAACTCACTATCTATTTCATTGTTGGCAAGCACTGATGTAAATGTGGATGCCGTGGATGAAGTTGAATTGGTAAAGCTGGCATTCACTGCATTAAACAAAGTAAAAGAAAGATCTGAATAGAAAGGATATAAGAGGATAAAAGTAATCTCAAGAGATATTGATACTATGAATAAATTGCTTCCAGTACCTCTAGTTTTCCAGCACAAGGATGACATTGAAAACTTGAAGATTAAACTTAATGAATTTGATGGGTATTATGAAAATTTGTTGAAGATTGCAGAAGAGAAGTCTCAGAAGACATATTCAAAGAATAAACTAAAATAAGTCTATAAGTCCATCTCATGGGACTTCAATATTGTCAAAAATTATTTGACAAATGCAAAGAGATGCATTGGACATGGGAGAAAATGGTTTGGCTATTGCATGAATCAGATTAGGCACATTCAGAATGTTGAGGACATTATTGCCAAGGAGAGAGAAACTTTGAATAGCTTGATGGACGGTTGTGAAACATCTTCAGAATCCACAACAGAACTAGACAAAGAAGTTACAAGGATATTGACCAATCTTAGTGTATTGGATATTGAGAAAGGGAGAGTATTAAATAGATTCAATTTGCTACGGAGCTTTATTACTCTGAAATTATCTATAATTGAAGCTCATCTCTCAGATTTGGAGAAAGTTGCAGATTTATTGACTAAAGGCTTTCCCACAGAGTTGAAAGAAGCTAAAAATACATCATTTGAAATGAATGGTTTCATTCACATCAGTCAGATTTTGTTCAAGACATGAAGCACAGAAGTAAAGATTTTGGAAGATTCTTTTCAGGATGTTCTGAAACTGGTAAGCAGGAACTAAGACCTATTGTTTTATATCCACCTTTGTCATTGTTGGAAAAGGGGGAGAAGAGAAAAAAAATGATGAAAAAGAGAAGGAGAAAATAAAAAAAGGTATATAAAAGAAAGAGAATAAAAATATGGAGAAGAGATAAGGAGAAGAAGAGACAGTTTTGTTTAGTTGGAACACTTAGATATTTTTTTTTTGTTAAGTGTTGCCATCAATGCCAAAGGGAGAGATTGTTGGAAAGTGAACTATTTTGGTAAATGTGATTCACTTTTTGGTTGTCATTTATGGAAAAACATCTAGGTTTAAGATTGATTTGTTTGAAGTTAAGTTTTTTTGATTCAGAAATCGACTAAGTATAGTAGCAGAGATACATAAGCATTTTGGATGTCGAAGATAGAGATCGATGAATTAAGGCAAGTGACCTTAGTGGAAGATAGTATGGAGTATGTATGACCTCCACCTAAGATAAATTTGGATTTGGTTAAGTTTACAATGAGTTACAAGGATTTGAAGATAGACAGACTGTAGAAGAACAGTGATACAGAGTAGTTGGACAGCAGCAAAGACTGAGGGAGTATGACTTGGACTCTAGGAAATCAAAGTTGTATTTTGCTTGTTGATAGCCTATACATTTATTATGCAAGAGTGTCGACTATGTGTTTGATATTTACTATATTAAATGAATTATGTTTTGAAGGTCGACTTTGTAATATTTGTAATATTCATCTAGGGAGCCAACTTTGTAAAGTTATGAGATATATATGTAAGATCCTTTCGGTAAAGATTGTTTATGTGTATGTAATATTTATTTGGAAGGGCAGACATGTGAATGGAAGAGAAGAGAATGGCAGAGCTATAAAGGAACTATCAAAGCATTTATGATGCTTTTCTTCTTCATGACTGAGAACCTTTTGTAACAGAATTACATTGTAAGAGTTGTAAGCTCAAAAGCCCCTAACAGGGTGTTGTGAACCTTTAACAGGGTTTTTATTCCTCTAACAAGGAAATGTACTATGTAATATTCAGCTCCTAATAGGGCTAGGTCTCATTACAGGGACATTATACTTTAGTGCATGCTTGTGGGTATCATCCCCACCGGGGTTTTACCTTGGCCAGGGTTTCCTCGTAAACAAATCATGGTGTTATGAGTATTGTGTATTTTTTTTATGTTCTTTACTTTACTGCAAATGAATGATTAATGTTTAAGTGGTTGAAGAATTATTTTAAAGTGCTATTATACTGATTCACCCCCCCTCTCAGTATAATCCAATCCTAACATTATTGCATCAACATGAAATACCATGATTCAATCTCATATGGAGACAAAATTGCATACTAATCTTCTTTAACACAAAGTCCCCAGTAGAGTCACCAAAAATCTGTTAGTGAACAGATTTTCCCTTTTGAAGAATAATAAATAAATGAATCTTATAACCCAAATGAAGAAGGAAAAATGCACTAACAGTTGAGTGAGTTACTCACAACTATACTCTCTACTTTAAAGGAGCGGCTACCTTATACAAAGATTAATCTGTAATAACCTTTCATTAAGAAAGAATTCACTTTAAGATACACTTTTGACCAGAAAGTATGAAAGGTTGCAATTCACATTCATCATAAATAAATGGCTATTTTGAGATTTTAAGAGATTTAATATATCTGAGCCAACTCACTCAAATCTTAAACAGATAAATAAATTAAGAATGGTTGATTCATAAGGATATACAATCTTGAAAAAGATTACTGACTAAATTCTAAGATTTACTTGCATATTATAGTAACATACTCATTCAATTTTGAATGAAATTAAAATCATACACTCCAATAGACCAACTGATCAATCAAAATACCAGGATCTCCTTATATAACCAACTGATAATATATTCATATATCCAAAATTCACAGTATTAACCACCACAGAAATAACTTAAACAAAACAAATAGTATTTCCAAGTTTTCTTTTTTAGAGAACCGACCCTTTCTTGGTCATTAAAAATAGCATATATAGCCATGCAAAGCCATTTCAGTTTTCAATAACTAACTACCCTATAGATAGCAAAAAATTTCAGAAATAGACAAAACATAAAAAGTATCTAGAAAACTAATTGGATGATAGGCCAATTCCAGCTCCATCATTAGTGTTGGTGGTGTCTTTTTCTATTTTCCACTCCTCAAATGCAGCTAAGAAGTTCTTCCTCAATTCTTGATTCGGTTTAGAAAATGCCCCAAACCTCTGCTTCCAAGTATTCTTAAAGTTTTGTATTCGGTGGGATTTGTCTTCAAAGATTTTCATTTTTTTTTAACCATAGGCAACTGTTGACTCCACATGAGCTAAAATTGAATGATCTTTCATCCCAGTTTCCTTAGAAGCTTTAAGGTTTTCTACCTTTTGATTATAACATGTAAGTATTTTGGCCATTTCACTACTAGTCTCATTCTCCAATCCAATAATTTTTCCTGTGCATTCATTATGTGCATGCATGATTTCCCTCATACTGATCTGGGCTTACATTATCTGGGCAGATTCTTTGATGGATTGCTCATATAGTGTGCCTTCCCATTCCATATTCACTTTAACAAAAAATAGTGAATTCTCATCAACCCCTGGTACTGCTTTTTTAGGGAGGAACTTGTTTATACCATAAGTAAAATATTGGAGACTTGTTTCTATGCAAATAGTTGACTGTATGTTTGTCATTAATGACAACATATAGTATACAACAGTGAACCATATTCACTTTTTAGTATGGATATGTGGAATCCGCGTGGTTGATTTTATGTTTCAGACATAGTTACTATACCATGTACATACATGTAGATTCAGATGCTTAGTAACGGTTGAGTTGTGTTACTCTGTTTACCAGACATAGTTTCAGATGATTATTTTCAGAAAGTTGATAGTAATGTTATTGATTCTTTAGTTGTGTCTATCTATGGGATATGCATGTTTAGATTCATGTTTAGTTATGATTCTAAGTTAATTAACCAAAGGGGCTAATCATGTTTCATCTGAAGCATGACATTTGGGTAATTTTGGTGGAGCCCACTATGTGAAGTGATGTTTCTATTCAGTTTGAGTTGCACGGTTCTAATTATGTTGCATGCTTGGTTTGGCTGACTAAAGAAGCATTGAAGGGATTCCTAAAGCCAACAAAGATCATATCTTTTGGAGAAGATACTTATAGTAGATCATTTGAAGATCACCAAGTGTGAATGATAAGAAAAGAGAAAGAAAAAGGACAAAATAGAATGCTGATTGTTTTGGGACACTAAAGCCATTTTATTCATTAGATAAATAGCTATGTGAAGAAGTAGAGAGTATATACAATTCATTGGAACTGATCAAGACAGCAGATCTACTCAAACAGTTCCTTATCAGATATAGTGTATATCTTTTTTACTAAAGGTTGTAGCCTTCATCATATTAGTAGTGAGCTTTTTGGATAGTGAGTCCTCACCCCTAACAGGGTTATTTGTAAAATAATCCTAACAGGGTCCGACCCTTAACCAGGTCACTGTACTTATTGCATTGTAAAGAACAACTCCTAACAAGGTTGCAAGATCTTCTAACAGTGATTATTATACTCAAGTACAGTTCTTTGTGGGTGCTACTTCCCACCGGGTTTTTTACCTAGTTTGGTTTCCCCATAACCAAAATTATGGTTTTCTATTTTGTGTTATCTTAAATGTGTATGTGCTTATGATATTCTGTAATTAATTGGAGAAAATAATTTAACTTGTTGATAACTGATTCACCCCCCCCTCTCAGTTATCCCTTGGGACTATTCCAACAATTGGTATCAGATCCAAGTGCCTTGGAGAGAAAGCCTAATACATTAAGGTAGATCAAATGGCGTACTTCAGGAAAGAGAGTCCTAAGTTTGATGGAGAGAATTATCTTGACTAGAAGAAAAAAATGATAACACATCTTTAGTGCATTGGTTTTGAGATTTATGAGATTGTTAATCATGCAATTGATGTTCCCACCTTGAGGGACCTTGCAAAGAAGATTCTACTAATAAAAAAAAGGAAGTATTCACTCAAAATACAATTTCCAAAGAAGCCCTAATTAGTGCCCTATCTGACAGTGAATTTTTTGAGATCAAGAAGGCAGAAAAAGCATATTCAATTTGGAAATACCTAGAAGACATGTTTGAAGGAGACATCCAAGACAAGAATGCATGTATAAAGACATGGAAGAAAAGATACAACAATTTAGGGATGCTACCTAAAGAAAACATCAGAGCTTACAATCAGAGAATTAATGAAGTAGTCTCAGGAATCAGGAACAATGGTGGAGAAATTTTAGAGGATGATATAATGGAAAAATTAATGACCACATTGACAGTAGATTATGAAAGAAAGATAAACATCTTGGATGAAACCATGCAATTCTCAAAGGACTTCAAAAGAGAAACCTTGATTAGAAAAATATCTACATTTGAGATATCAAGATTGAAGATAGAACCTAAAATGGAAACAGCTTTCAAAGCCTCAGCCCATGGCAAGAAATCCTTGAGCATCTCTAGTAATAATGAGAAAGAAGAAGTTCTTACAGAACTAGAAGAAATAATTGCTATGATTGCTAAGAAGGAAAGGAAAGGTAAAGGAAAATATGAAGGACAGCTACCATTCAAATGTTTCTCATGCAACAAAGTTGGCCACTTTGCATCCAAGTGTCCTACAAGAGTCAAGAAGTACAGATCATATTACAAACCCAAATACACTAAGGAATACTATCATGATGAAGATGGTGTTACTGATGATGATTCAGGAGAAGATGAAATTGGATTTGTTACAATTCAATATAATGAAAAAATGATTGAAACAATAGAAATTGAAAATGAAAAGAAATCACAAAAATTGGCTTTAGTTTCACAAGCTAACATCAAAATAGACTGGATCATAGACAGTGGGTGTTCACATCACATGACAGGTGACAAAGATATATTTGTACATCTAGACAAGTACAAAGGTGGCATAGTCAGATTTGAAGATAACACTCCCAAACCTATCATAGGTAGAGGATCTATCACCTTAGATGGAAAGAACAAGACATATGATGTT
>MU225164.1:240626-266981 GCA_018584345.1 Thuja plicata
CCCCCCCCCTCTCAATTATTCTAACAAAATAGAAGCAATTGTGTGGCATGATGCAAAAGAAAATATATTCATTGGATTTGAATAATCAGGAGTTCTTAATATAGGGGCATGCTTAATTGTCTTCTTGATTTCTTGGAAAGCCTGAGTGGCTTCTCCATTCCACTCCATCTTAGCATCTTTCTTTAACATCTTGGAGATAGGTCTACTCTTCTCAGCAAAGTTTGTAATAAAATGCCTTAAAAAGTTTACCTAACCAAATAAAGATTGTATACCTTTCACATTTTTTGGAAGTGGTACCCTATCAATAGTAGCTACTCTTTCTGGATCAATTCTAACTCCTTATTTTGAAATAATATGACCCAATAACTTACCTTTAGTCACCCCAAAAGTACACTTCTTAGGATTCAAAGAAATCCCAAATTCCAGAGCTCTCTTGAAATTTTTTCCAAATGTTCACAATGTTGCTTTTCTTTTTTAGAATATGTTGTGAGAACATCTTGATAGACCTCTAAAAATTTCTGTGAGAAGTCTAAAAAAGAAACATCCATAGCCCTTTGAAATGTGGCCCCAACATTTATCAAGCCAAAAGGCATTCTAAAATAAACATATGTCCCCCAGGGTGTAGTGAATGCAGTTTTAAATTGCTCTGACTCTTTGACCATTATCTGGTTGTATCCAGAGAAATGATCCATTATGGACATCAACTCACAGCCAATAACCCTCTGCAACATGTTTTCCATATTAGGGAGAGCATAATTATCCTTGAGGGAAGAAACATTTAAATTCCTAATATCCACACATAACCTAATGTCTCCATTCTTTTTTCTGACAGGAACTAAGTTTGAGGAATGTCTGATAGGTTTAATTATCCCTACATTCTTCAACTTCATCAGTACCTGCTCCATGTTGGGTCTTAATGTGGGATTTATAGGTCTTTGCTTTTGTCTAAAAGGATTAGCATCTTCTTTTAGAGGGATCTCATGTTGAAATAAATCTTCATTGTATGCTTTGAGATCATCATAGGTCCATGCAAAAACCTTCTTGTATTTCCTCAAGAGGTCAGTCAGATCCCTTTCACTTTGGGTGACATTTTCTTTCCAATAACTAACTTTTTAGGAACCTCATCTTTTCCTACATTCACTTCCTCCAAATCCTCGGGCTTATTTACACTTTTAGTAGAATATGGCTTATCCTTGTTGTCAAAATATCTTTCAAGCATAACCAATCCCTTAGGAACTTTGTTTGATTTTAAATGTAGAACTTCCTTACCTAAGATAGTCTCTTTTCCATCCAAGGTTTCTACATATCAACTAAAATCTATTTCCTTGTCTCCAAAATCTATCACATAGTGCAGAAATCTCAAAATATCTACATCATCATCAAATAATTACCAACTCTCAATATTATCTGGTATTGAAGGCCTAGATTAAACCTCTATTTTAGAGATTCCAGAAAATGTAACATCTTCTGGCTACAAAGCAATGTTTGCAAAATATTCTGCCATTTTGTTCTCGCTTCTATCCATCTAGTCAATACTAAATGCAACAAAATTCTCTAGTTCATCCAAGACAACATTTTTGTATTGCTTCAATCTTTTATTTTTTGAAGTATACTTGGATCTAATTTGAGATGCCACCAATTAAGAGTCTCCAACCACTCTGAGACATTTAATTTCATGTCTTGAATCTAATATTAATCCTATTAATAAATCTTCATATTCTGCAACATTATTGGTGCATGAAAATAATAATGTGAAGGAGAATTTGGAAGTTTTTCCTGTGGGAGCTATCAACAAAACTCCAGCACCAACTCCCTCCCTAGAACTAGCACCATCAAAATACATAAACCATAAGTTTTTTTCTCTAATAAATTACTTTTATCCTCTGATAACAGCATAGGTTGAAACTTTCCTTCAACCTCCTTTTCTTTCACTTGGAAAGATCCCATATCAGTGTCTAGAAAACAAGTCATGTTATCCTCCTCTTATTCCTTAATCATGTGAGGAGTTTTAGTTTCTCTAGACACCTTGATATTTTCACCAGAAATATTAAATGTAGAAAAGGATAAATCACATTGAATACCTCCCCCCATTGAAGCACTCCATTTTATTTTTAACAACATTCCATATTGGGGGGGAATCTCCAAAACTAGCATACTCTTTGTTAGTATTTTGTCAAGGTATGCAACCAACTTATAAGGTAAGGCTTTAATAGTACCAATAACATGCACTTCTCTAGAATCCATGGCCTGGCATCTCCCATGTGGTGTATCCACCTTTAACCACATTGACTTCATTTCCTCAGCAGGCATGATAGTATTAGATGCTCCAAAATCTATCATACAGTTCTTTAACATCTTTCTATTTATGACTAAAGTCGGGAAAAAGGGATCTACAGTCCCCAAAGATGTACTAACAACATTTGTATCTAGATAAATTTGAGGAATCTTTCAAACAAGTTTATCAAACTCCTTTGGTTTATTTGCATATTTATCTTATGGATAAGCCACTTTATTATTATCATCTGATCCAAGACTCTTTGTAGAACTAACACCTTTTACCCATGTTAAATATTTCTCCTTGTGTTCACCGATTCTCAGCATTTCTAACAAAGGAAATTTGAAATTAATTTGGGACAAGAGTTTTCCAATATCAACAAGGGTATATTTCATATCAGAAAGATCTTGCTTTTCATTTACACAATCTTCATCCTCAACTTGAGAGGCCAATTTGGGCTCAGCCTTCTTTTGTTGTTTGCTTTCCTTTGGGGGAGGAGGTACAAGATTTTCTGGTGTTTTTGTCTTCTCTTTGTACATAATATTCGGACTAGTAGGCTTATTTTCTTTTTTGACCAAAAATTTCTTGGCACCCTCAGCCTGTTTTTCTTTTTCTTATGGTTGTTTGGTATTTGTTTTGGTTTCATTAATAAAAATACTTGCAGGTTTTCCATCGACAATCCCAACTATTCTATTTCTTAAGTTATAGTTACCCCTTTCTTGAGTAACCATGTTGGTTGTAATATGAGTAATCTCCTCATCAAAGGGTCTTGTAAAAATAGGGGTTTCCTCTCCCTTTTCAGAATTGCATCTCATATTATCAATTTCCCATTCTTCTATATCAAAATCACTCTGTTGATAATATCTTTCTTCTCTGCTTAGTGAGCCAGATCCAAATTGTTTTCTATTCTCGTCATCAGAGACCATTTCATCCCACAAATTTGAAGAAGCCATGGCACAGCCAATATCATCATATAATTCATCCTCATCATCCTCTATAATCTCACTAACAGATACTTTTGAAGCAATAACACAATTGTCAGGATTATGAGGGGATTGGGAGGCCATGCACCAAGAATTGTCATTGCACATATTAACAGTTTCTTTATGTAAAGGGTCGGGGGTTTTATCATCAGATTCATCTTTTTTTGTGGGAGAATAGGCTTCCCATATTTCCATTGGGTAGTATAGGGATAGTTTTGCATCCTAGGTTGTTGGTTGAAATTACCATAGGATGGCTTGTCATTATTTGGATCCCTATTGTTATTAATCTCTCCAGGATTTAAATCCTTTAGAGCACTTAGAATCTGCTTTAGACTATCCTCTTCCTTAGGTTTATTATTTGAAGACTTGTCTGATTCCTTTTTATTAAACCTTGTTCGCTTTCAATCTTCCCTTCTACCTACTTTTCCTGACACTCTTTTGTTTGTTTCAATGTTAACTACTATTTTGTATGCTTCCCTAATATTTCTAAGGTTCTTATCTCTAAGAAGATATCACATTTTTCCATCAAAAGCATTCAAATAAGTTGCAAGACATACCTTATCATCTAACCTCATCACTTGAAACAGTTTTTGCATAGCTCTTTGGAATATTATGGTGAATTCAACAACCTCTTCATTTGTGTTCTTCTTGATTTTTTTGAACTCATTCAACATAAAACCTTGATTTGTCTTATCACCATATTGATCCTTGAAACAATCTTTAACTTCATCCATGGACCCTAGACAATCATGAGGCGGCCCTGCAAACCAATCCCTGGCATCTTCAGGTAGTTATTGAACAAACAATATCATCATCACATCATCATGTCCAATCTCATAGTCATCCATCATATCAATAAACTTATTAATGTTCTCTTCACATGTAATAACATTATTTCCTACAAACATTGGAATTTTATCTCTAATTTCTTTAGGGATTTAATTGGGATAACCAGGAATACCAAGGAAAATGAATTGTCTATATCTTTATGCATAGACTAGTGTCTTTTGGATTGAACTGGTACCTTGAGAAGTTGATGATTTAACATTGGATATGATAGCACTCCCAAGACCAACTGGTGGTGGAATGTTTATTGCTGGATTTATAGGTGGTCCAATATTAGTATCAGGTGATGAAGAGGTAGTATCAGTAGGAGAAAGTCCAGATGACTTTCTGAGAAATTCAATCTTCTTTTTCATTTCCAAAGAATATGCTTCCAGCTATGCTATCTTAAGCTCCTTGATTATGATATCCCTTTCCCTCTTAACCCTTCAAGATCAATATCCAATTTGAATATGGGATCCACCTAAGTAGATTTTCTCATAGGTTCATTAATTTCAACTCCTGTGGTTTTTTTCTTTCCCTTATCTTTAATCTTTTGAGTGTTATATATCTACCGGATAACAGGCTCCTTCTCCTTTTCAGGCTTAAAAGTAGCATTTATTTTCTCATAATCCAAAAACTACCTCTTTAATTTTTTCATATTTGATTTGAGCCTGTCTGATTTGATCCTCATTTTCTTAATCTCTTCATTTCCATATAGAAATTTTTTCATGGATCTTCCTCTCCAATTCATAAACTTCATCAAATATATGCTCGGCATCTGGGAGAGTTGTTTTAGGCTCTGATTCTTCTTCAAAAATTATCTCACTTCTATGATTATGGGCATGAGGCCTTTTTGATGATAAAGAGCTCGAAGCACTAGGGGAAATCCTATTCTCTTTTCCTTCTCTTTTACTTATAGACTTTCTTTTACATCCATGATGTGCATTATGGACTACTTTCCTAATATACCTTGGTCCATCTTCACATCTCTCACTTTGAGAATAATAATCCTCATAATTATCCAATCATACACCTTTGACCCCTTCATTTTCTGGAGCATTTCTTTCTTGGCTAGGTTGAATGGGATCTTCCATCCTAGTGTTCTTCTTCTGCCTCCAAGTCTGATGAGTACTTGTATCAGCCTTTTCCTTCATTTGGTTGTCCTGCTCTGGAAGTGCATGGAATCTCACCCTCTAGTCTATCCTTAGGATGATTCTTCATCCAAGATCTAGTAGTCTTATGACTCATATTCAAATAATGTGTATGAAAAATGATTTATTACTCAGCATTATTGCAGATATTTCTTTGAGATGCCACCCAACACTTGCTGGTAAAATACACACTTAATTTTAGAAATATGAATTGTGCAACAAAAAAACTTCAATAGGACAGAAGATAATAACAAGAGGCTAAGAAAATCCCAAAAAAACTTCAATGGTGAAAAAAATCCATGGGACAAGAAAAGTATAACTCTATACTTCCAATGGTCAACTAACTGGTTTAAAATAATAAGTAAGCAGGCCAAAAGTATAGCTCAACTTGAGAAACTTGTGTTACTTAGAACAACTCAATCCTATTCCCCAGTAGAGTCACCATTTTGTTAACCTATATGAAATTATTTTATGCTTAAAAGCTACAAATATACTTAGAGATTGATCTTAAAGAATGTTTAATTCCTAGTATGGGAACTCTGAAGTAATTGGACTAACTATAGGGACAATACTGCCCTCTACACTTTTGGTTCTACAAGACCAAGGTGGGTAGACCTAATCCAGCTCCATGTTTAAAAATTTGCAAACTTACTCTAGATTTAAAATAACAGAAAAATGATAATGACTATACTGAATTAAAACCACTCACTCACTAATTCTTAGTTATCATAAAGAACATACAACAAAATAACAAGGAAACTTTAAAGGATTTCAGAGTTATATCTATTATTGAAGAATATAGTCAAACCTAACCATACATGTACCAAAGTATAAGATATTTATGTCAGACCAGTGCCTTAAACATTGGGCAATATCCTTTAGGAAAATATAGAAACACATAAATTAATTGATGTCAAAGATTCCAAGCCATAAACACAATTATGCCAAACCCCTACTTCTTATAAAATCATGGTATTTGCCTAAATGAACCTATGTTCTACTCAGAGCATTATTTAATCTGATATTAAATCAAAACTCAAAGATAGCAACACATACACAAATAAGTTCTATGCTAATGTATTAGAAAATCCATAACTCATAAGATAAACACCAAAGGAGAGACTAAAATCTGGATGCTTGTATTAAGTGTAATAAATCAAACTTCTGTATACAAATTGCAATCATATATATACCACTTTAATAATATGCTACATGTCTTCAACTTTATTTCTACTTATGACACTTATCTAATACATTTTCTATATTCCCTTGACTAAAAATATTACAGATGCTTACAATACTCAACTTTCTAGCCCTTTTCAATGATCTTGGGAATCCTTTTATAGAGGACGATTGAAAAAGGCTATGGATCAATTGGATAAAGGACAAAATGTATGACTCATATAAAAGACAAATACACAAGTCAAGTGATAACCACTTTGTTACAAGTTTTTTTCAAGTATTTTGTCTTCTGATAGCATGGTCCTTCGCAACTGCTTCAAACTTGTTTAGATCTCACCATGTGGAATTTGTTGTCTTGGTCTCCTAATGCAAAGATCTTTTGTATTCTCTTTTCCATTTCAAAATGCCGGGGGAAACTGCCATCTATTGAAAATCACACAATATCTTTTCCTTCTTGATTACCTAAATTGTATCTGTCATTCCAGGATAATAACACATCATCATTTGGCCAAGGGAAGTTGATGACTTCATATTTTTGGCTACTCAGGTCATCCCACTTTGTCTTTATTTTTTCAATCTCCTTTTTCCAGAACCCAAATAAGGATCTGGCTTTCTGGATCATTTCTATAGTTTGAACAAACAAGAGGGTGCTTTCTAGCACGATAATGTTGTTGATCCTTATTTATATCTCTTCACCCATCTCCCTCATCCATTTGGCTTCCCTTTTTAGTTTACCACCTTTTCTGAATAGGATAGGAAATACCTCAAAATGGGTCTTTGAATATTCTTTCCTTAATGTTTTGGCCGTTTCTAGATGATACTTCTTATTTCTAAATCTATTAAATCCTTGAGACATTTGTGAGTGGTTGTAAGTACAATATCAACATTGTCTTCCTTTTTGGATAAAGAATAAAATGACTTTAATTCAACCTTTCTTCCTTTCCAAACTTGCATGATCTATTCCAACTTATCTTTCTCTTCTTCAAAAGAAATTAATATTATCACAATGTTCTTCCCATGTAGGTAAATAGAGGCAGGATCTATACTATCACAAAAATGCATAATTGTACTTCTTATTTTATCGTTATATCGTTGTTGCACCAATGATTGGGAATTATGAAACTTTGTGCTTTCTTCTTCCCAAATTCTCCTTAGTCCTTCCAATCTTTTCCTTTCTTCTATCAACTTGTCCTTTTCATAATTCAATTCTGCCTCAAAAATGGAGCTAGATGGCATAGGGGAAGGAGGGAATTCAATGATTAGACTGGAAGAGGATGGTTGGGAAAGATTCTAAGTAATCATCCTTTGTGGAGATGTTTGGACTGATTTTTGTGTTAGACCCTGTCAAAATTTTCATGGTTCCATGCCTTTTCCTCTGGTCTCTGCAAATTTTGTTAGGTCTCTGGCCTAAATCCCTAAGTCTTTCTATGCAAAATCTTGCTAAAACCCTAAATCCTTAAGACTTGTTATGTTTTCAAGTTACTTTTATGAGCCACTTAAGTCTTATAGGCCCATGTGTTTAATTTCACATTGTTGAGCGGGGCCACTTTATCTCTTAAAGCTTTAGGTTTCATGTTTCCTAATTCAGGTGGGGTTCATTTTATTTTTTTCCTAAGTCTGTGTTCCCAAATATTTTATCTTTAATGCATCTGTTGAGCATGTCTATTTTAATCTTACGTCTGGCATTATGCATTGATCGCAAGATGATATCCTTTTACCCATCAAAGGCATCACTCCTATGTGACAAGTGGAAGTTTGTGGGGCCATGGTCAAGGATCAAGCAAAGTTAATCAGTGATCAAGTTAGATTTAATCATGTGGTCAGCGCATTGCCTAGATCATGAGATGCATGATAGATTCCCATCAAAGGCATTGCACCTATGTGACAAGTGGTAGTTTTTGGGACCATGGTCGGGGATCAAGCAAAGTTAATCAGTGATTAAGTTAGACTTAATCATGCAATCAGTACATTTCCTAGATCATGAGATGCATGATAGATACCCATCAAAGGTATCGCACCCTTTTTCCATGTAGCATCATTGAAATCATGGTCCCAGGTCTTCAAAAGGAAATTAAAGGTTGTGCAAATGCGAGATGATCCAATGGTCGGCGTTGTCCCTTGATCATGGAGATGAAGATATTAAACGTTCAAGGCATTTGTGTCGTCGTGATGCATGGAAGTTGTCAAATCTTAGGGCCCATTTGAAATCTATTAACATGTCATCATGTGGTAGAAGATCTAATGGTCAACACATTTTCTTCAATGAAAAGATGTAGTTGATCTAATCATTGAGGCATTATGTCCTTGTGCCACGTGTCCCAAGTGGGTCCATATCAGTGATAAGGTAATAAAGTTAAAGGGTGGTGTCATCTTCCTGATCTAATGGTTGGCATTATGACTTAAAGGTGATAGATGAAGTTCTTTAACCACTAAGGAAACGCACCAGGCTAAGACGTGGATGTGGCAGGCCAGATCCAAGACTTAAAGGTAAAGATAACATGCAGATAGGTTGATCAAATCCAATGGTTGGCGTTGTTCCTCAAAGGTGAGATGTGTGATGATGTCTCATTAAGGAATTACACTTGATTGACATGTAGCATTGCTGAGGTTATGATCCTGGGTTTTGAAGGAAGTTAAAAAGGTCGTAAGTTTATTTTGAACCTATGCTCAGCGCTTTTCCTCAAAAGCAGAGATGATCGTTAGATATTTGTTTGAGGCATTGCCCCTGCATAACATGTGGATAAGTGATGGAACCCAACCAAAAGTAAAGAGGATAAAGGATGTGCAAGTTAAGGTGAATCTATAGATGGTGTTTAGCCTCAATGGCGGAGATGCTCGATGATCAATGTTTAAGGCAATTCAATAGCTTGACACATGGTTGTGCTGATGTCACTTGTCCCAAGTTTTGAAGGAGTTTAAAGTTTGATCAGATCAGTAAGGATCTACAGCTATCGCTTTGCCTAGATCGTAAAAATGAAGTAATGTTAACAATTAAGAATTTGCGCCTGATCAACACATGTCAATCTGAGTTTGTGGGACCTACAGCTATGAAGCCAAATATAAAGTAAACATCAGATAGGTTAGTTTTGATCTGACAGTGGGCGTGAAGCCTTAAAGTGAAGATGATCATTAGAGAAGTATTTGAGGAATCTATGGATGTGTTTTAAAGCTAAAAAGGGGTTTGATCTCAACCATCTGAATCATTTTTTATGCCACCTGTGACCGTTGTAACCAAATTTCAAATTTTTAAATGTTTTCTTCATAGGTTTTCATGGCGGTCGATCGATATTTTATATCAAAGCCATTAATATTGCGATCTGATCTTGTGGGTCAACTTTGCATAGTTGTTGGGTCATGTACGGATTGAAATATGATATGTGGAGTGCATTTAAAGACCAGAGTTGACAGATAGGCTTTCTAATCAGATGGATAATTGCATATAGAGGCACCTAGTTTCCTCTGCATTTATGTTGAGCTACTCTCTGTGTCATGGCTTGTAATTTCTTGCACCTCAGGGTACTGTTCTCGCATCCATGGACTAGGTCAATCAATTTCAAATTAGCTTTGCATAGATTGAAGAGAAAGATAGGGTTTCAAATTGATCATAGAATTGAATGATTGACATGATTGGTTGTAAACCCTAACCCTAAATGCTCCAAATCTTGTTGCATTCTTGTTTCTATAAAGTATTTTCAAGACCATTTAGAGAGGGCTGGAGAATTGGGAGAGTAGAAAGCATTAGGCTTATACTTGTTTCTAGTCTAGGATATAGAAAAAAAATTTCAGATTGTATTGAGACGGAATAGAAATTTGTATGATCCTTTGCATATTATCTTATTTTTTATTTCCTTGTCATATTGATGTAGAAACAATATTTCATTATACTTAATATAAGTCTTCTCAGATTTAAGTCTCTCCTTTGTGCTATCTGTTGAGTTGTAATTTTTTTGGCTTATTGTATGGGTCTTACTTATACAGATGTGTATTCCACAAGTCTTTGATCCTAGATCCAATTAAAATTCTTTGGATATTACATTGATTTTATTTGATTATCTAATTAAGGATCTTGTAGTGTGTAGTCTAAGAGATCTTATGTTAATGGCTTTGAGTCTATACCAAAATGTTGTTTTAGTTTCAATATTGTATTTAGGAGTTTACCCAATGAATAAGGCATTGATCCAAAACTAGTATATTTTGTGGAGATATATGTCTAGTAGATTTGTCTATATTCTATCCCTAAATATAATCAAACTCATTACAAAATTCTTTACAATTACAGTTGTTTGTTATTATCCCACCATGGTAATGGAGAGTCAATGAATGCTTTCTTGGTGTTTAGTACTTTCTTATCATCATCTATTGTTTGAATCCAGAAGTAGAAGGTGTTGTAAAGAGTTGAGTTTTGTCTAGATTAGGTGTACACACCTTGGTTTTGTAGAGCCAGAAGTCCAAAGGGCAGTCTTGCCCCTATAGTTGGTCCAATTATCTTACAGTGCTTTGGAGCTAACCACACCTAATATCAGTCTTAAGATATATTGGTTGCTTCTCAAAATGTAACAATTTTAAACACCAATAGACGCCAATAAAAATATTTTACACACTTCCCACAACCCTCTTGGAAGAAGACATGAATTTCTATTAGTTGGTCTTCCCAAAATTGGAAACTAGGAATGGTGACTTGGGAAGGAGAAACAAGAAACTTGCACATGATTGGGAAGGTTGTCTACCCAAGATCTTTTTTTCCATCTTGGAAACCAGATTTTTTGATGCAAAATTATGGTGGTTGAATTCAAATCTTGTTATGTTTAGAATTCCCAAGGTGCTCTTCACCCAATGACCCCAAGTGCCCAAATTCTTCTAACTTGTCACTCTAACTTCTCACACACAATAATTGACTCTGAGGGTTTGGAATGGCTTAATACACTTATCCAACTATGCTCCAATGGTTCCTATAACCATACTCCAAGATCTTATCAACAACTCTAATTATAGGCCCATATCCTAGTAGCCCTCATTCCTGAGTATAGTCAAGATAACTTTTGATTTTCCAAAAACATCCCCAAAAAAAAATATAGATTTAGATACACATTATCCTTCAACATAACATGTGTCATAATGAAGTAGGATTTTTTTGGAAAGTGTGTCTCAAAAAAATGCTTTCTCCACTAGCCTAAAACCCCAATTAGGCCTCCATTTACAAAGGAACTACTAGAAGAACTCAAGCCTCAACTCTATAACTTTCCACATTTTTGATATATGACTTAAATCAAGGTATTATGGCATTGGTTTTATTCTATGACTTGTTTATATGTTTAATCCACCATAACCTCTCTAAATCACACTAAAAACTAGGGCCTCCTTGTTCAGACCATTCCCCTCACTTACAGAACCAAAACCAAGGTTCCTTACCATGTATTTGACATGGAAATATACATTCTCAAATAAAATAACCCCCTCTTTAAGGAAAAACTCCCACTACTATACCCTAGCAACCAAATTCATCAACTTTCTTCCAACTATGACAGTGATCACCCACTTTCCTCCCTTTATCTACACATTAACTTGTTAGTATTGTATTATAAATGTTAGGAAAGAGTCATTCCATGAGAATAATATAAATTATCATTCATGAATGACCATTTTCTTCATAAAAACTATCAACTGTTACTAGAAAATAATGAAATTAAGTGACTGTCAACACAAATTTTTTAAAAATGAAATGAAGATGAATCTCAGAATATTCAGAGGTGTTTAAAAAGAAAAATGAAAGGATTCATAAGGCATAATAAACATCCACATATTTATATGAAACTTAAACCATGCAAGGAAACATTGAAATTTGCAGAATTATTGTATTTTCATTAAAATTCTGAGTCTCAATTCATACACCATGCATCTACTATTTGCAAGTGGATCATTTAGGAGTGTATAAGGGTTTTAATTTATGGAAACACTACATTTATGTATGGTCTCTTGGATTGGAAAAAAATTTTGGTGCTAAGGTTTTGTAAAAATGACAAAATCAATGAAGCAGTTTACTGAGTACGGGAGTACAGTTTTGAGTAGCGAGAACTATATATGATGAACTATGTCATGCGAGCTTAGAATAAGGTATTTTGGGATATTCTATACCTTTAGTTAAGGTATCTTTATTTTTTAAGTTCAAAGATAAAATTAGAGATGATTGAAGTCATGCGAAGATAGTGTAGCAGCCAGACAGAGTAGTTGAATAGTCGCAATCATTAAAGGAGTGTAACATGGAATCCAATCATACTAAGTTGGATTTGGATTAGGTCTTACCCTAATTTTGTTAATTTATGATCATTAAATTTTTATTTTAGTGTTGGATAATAGTTGATCAAGTTTTTTGATGTATTTGGGAGTCGACTGAGTATGAGGTAAAGTATATATATGGAAAGGTTTTGAGAAGCAAAGGATGGATATTGTATGATCAGATGAATGGTTACATTGTGATGTTAGAATCAGACAGAAGGTGATGTGAGCTACAATTGGAACTAATTAAGCATACAAGATGCTTTTATAAGTTCATATTGATAAATCACTGTAACAAAGATAGATTTCTGATTGTAAGAGTAGTGTTCTTAGTGTATATCCCTAACAGGGTTTTGTATTCCTTTAACAGGGAAATGTACTAATGTAATATTCTGATCCTAACAGGGCTAGGTCTCCTAACAGGGACACAATAATTTTAGTGCATATTTGTGGGTATCATTCCCACTAGGGTTTTCCCTTGGCCAGTGTTTCCTCCTGAACAAAATCATGGTGGTATGAGTTGTGTATTTTATGTTCTTTTCATTTTAGTTATTATTTAGTTAAGTTGGAAATTTCTAAGTTTAATTTTAAAGTTCTATAATAGTGATTCACCCCCCCTCTCAGTATTACTTAATCCTAATAATTGGTATCAAAGCTTTTGGCCCTTGGAGAGAAATCCTAACATCTTAAGGGAGATCAAGATTGATTTTGAAAGTTTGGAAGAGAAATTTGAAGCGGCACTAGAAGACCTTGATAAGGCTAAAGCTGAAAATGGTGATTTGAAATTAAAATTGAGAAGAGCAGAAGGTTTCATCAAGAAACTCAAGGAAAAGCTTGAACTTTCCATAAATCAAAGACAAGATCTTATAGAGAAGATAAAAGAAGATTAAGATAATGATTCATCAGATCAGATCAAATAGCTTGAACAAGAAAAAGATGCATTAAGGTAGGAACATGAAAATACTTCTATTCAGATAGCTAAAGAAATTCAAAAAGAAAAATATGAAAGAACCAAAGTTGAAGAAATCCTAAAAGATGCAAATGTTTAGATGGGAAAAATGCAGATTGATCTTGATGACTACAGAACCAAGTATCAGGAAATAGAAAAATACAATTAAATCATAAAAGGAGAACTTGTTGAGGCTAAGAAACGCATTGAAAAACTTCATATGAGTAGTGGCAAGATTGATGAACAGAGAGAGAGAGACAGAAACCTAAAGGATACATGAAAGGATTTGGCTTCAATGAAGCTTAATGTTCTAAATCTCAAGAAGAAAAATATAAAGAAAATCCAGATGAAGAAAAACCTATACAAGAAGAACCTAGAAAGTATATCAGACCTTTCAGAGGTAGATGCTTTGGATGCATCAAAGTTGGACACATGAAGAGAGATTGCAAAGGTAAAATTCCTTACAAACTCTTTTCTGGTTATTTTTTCAATTGCTATGAATATGGACACAAGAAGATAGAATGCGGGAAGCTTAATCAATCCTACACTAAGAAAGATTACATCAGATAAGAAACACCAACTAAGATCACATGTTATAAGTGCAATAACTTTGGGCACATAGAAAAGTATTGTAAGTTGAAGATTAATCAACACACATAATCTCCTACATGCTACAAATGTAAAAATCAAGGACACGGGTATAATGGATGTACAAGTAACATAAGACCACCACCTATTGTTATAAAAAAAATTTGGTGATGTTGGAAAAAGTATGGCAGAATCCATAGAAGATTTTGACAATCAATTTGTGAAAGAAAATGATTAAGTTTGGAAAGAAAAGGATCCGAGTGAGCCTAAGGTTTAGGAAGATTGAGTAGTTGTTATTGAACCTTTACCTGATGTTACATCAACCTAAATGGCCAAGAATGGCCTTAGGGGAGATTTGGAGAAATACAGAGAAAACCATTCGGCCCCTATTTATGTGGAATAAGCTTTTGTGATCTTATGGAGAGTATGTATGATTGGTATGAAATTCCTATCTCAGGTTGCATAGATATACACACTATGTCTTTTGATCACCAGATTGATGATCAACTGGATCATTGCAGAGTTGAACTTATTGGCAACTCTATTGTGCTTTTCACAGTGAAGTATAAGGGTAATTGAAAGAACTTATCTAATCACTATTTGAAGAGAAGAGTTGAATAAAATTAGTGATTTGAGCAAGAAGGACTAAAGAATCTAGGGCATTTGAGAGTTATTGAAGCATGAATTCACATATTCAGAAAAAAAAAAAAAATGTATTTAGATTACTTGGGAGCATTTGAATATGGATACTGCTATGATTTTTGTTGTAAATAAAAGGCCTAGATACAAATTCAAGAAGCATCCTTGCAAATCAACTGAGGATGACCCTGAAGGTGCATTTTCTCAAACTCCCTATGAAGTTCCATACGTCAAGGATATTAGGGCTTATATCCATTGCAAGTATGAGTCTCTAGGAGACTTTAAGATCTTCAAGGAAATGAAGGACATGATTAAAGAAGATGAAAATGGAAGGATGAGTTCGCTCATCTTGAGAATCTCAATGTGATGAAAATGACATAAATGCATGAATTTGATGAAGAAGAATGGTTCAAAATCATGTTGAGTAGAGTGCACAACCAATTAATTTGGATTGGTGAATAGCCTATAAATAATTGCAGTGAGTTGATCCATGACATCAATGGTCTAGATAGCTCTAGATTCATCCTTGTAGTAGAAAATAATACCAAGAAACAAGTGGAAACCCTAACCCACTCTAAATGGGATAAGTGAGTGATGACAGTTGTCAACATCTTCTAGCAAGATGTTAGATTAGTTGCGATGATATTGGGATACAATTTTCATTATAGCAGCCAACCAAAATTAGTATCTGATGGTGTTATAATGATGGCATATAAGAAGGTTAAGGAGAAATTTAAGTATAACCTATGAAAATTTATAGCACAACAGTTCATGGAGAATGTAAGGCAGATTAAGAGAGACAAATTGAAGGCATTTAGATTTGGATCATTGTTGATATATATGTATATACACATTATACATAAATTCCCTGGTATGCACCCAAGATATTGGAGAGACAATGAACCTACTTGATTAAAAGTATCAAAAAACTATAGAAGACAAAAAAGTGACTAGGATGATGGAGAATTATTCAGTATGATCAAAATCTTGCAGATACAAATGAAAGAAAGAAAAAGGATACCAGAGGAAATAGTAGAGAAATACAAGGATACAATCTATTTCATGGTCAAAATTGATTGTGTTTTCTTCGAAGTAGTAGACCCTAAGTAAAATGGTATTACCCTATGGAGTATGAGGTCAGTTCAGAGATATTATCAATGAAAATTAAGTATATATTATCTTTATAGATTGATCCATCAGAAGAGAGATGGGGTACTTATGAAGAAAAATCTTTGAAGATTAGAGAGGAACAAACAAAAACTACTAGGAGAAAGACAATTGAGAATGTTGTAGATGATCTAGAAGAGAAGGCTAGTATCTCTAGAGAAGAGATGAAGGAAATAAGGAGAAAGATGTATGTCAATGCATCTAAAGTGGCAAGCTCTACCCCTGCAGCTCTTCCACCTCTAGAAATTGAGAAGACTTCTATTCCACCCCCTACTATGGTAGAAGTGCCTATGGAGACAACATAGATAGTAGAACTAGCAGAGACCCCTATGAAGAGGATAAGGTCCTCCAAATAGAATTCACCTCCAAAGAGACAAAGAATTGAGGTACATAAGGACAAGGAAGAAGAAAAAGAAGTTGGAGTGAAGAAGATAAAAGAGAAGAAAACAGAGACCAGACAGCTATGGAAACTAGATCTAAATATGCTGGCAAAGAGAATCATAGATCAGGGAAAACTCAATAAATTACCTCAATAATATGATTGGTATGATAGAAAGGAGAAGACTCAAATTGAATACTTTGTCATAGATCATATGTTTTCATTCAAGAAGAACCTAATTGAAATGGAAGGTAGTATCCATAAGAAACTATTTGAGAAATTGGAGATTAGGAAACAATTAGCAGTAACTGAGGATGAACATATTAGAGTGAAAGAAATAGAGGAAATACTACCAGTCATATCCTATGATGAGAATGAAATAATTGTAAAATAAATGAAACCACTGTTAAGAATAAAATTAAGATTGATAAAGATAATGAGAAGGAAGTATCATGAGGTTATTGAGGATACACACAAGGCCATTAAAAATATCTTAATGGAAACTTAACTTGAGAAATATTCACCTCTTAAACCTAAGGCTACTAAGCCTAAATATATCCTAAGGGGAGAGTTATCCAATCCTATAGTAATCAACATTGAATCACCTAAGGATGGAGAAGATGATATCCAGTTTATCAGTACAATAAAGCAACCTAATTTCTTTGTTGTTGGTGTGTGTGTGACTTTGGACACCTCGTTGGATAGCAAGGACCCTTTTGAAGGGACTATTGATATTGTACCTGATGTTGATAGAAGTGATGGAAAAGATACAGATAAACCTACTAAGGAAGAGCCCTCTAAAATTGAATAGCAACCGGACATTGCTGAGAAGAAACTTGAGATTAAGGCTGAAGTAAAAAAAGAAAAATTTCACCTGTTTCTTCAACCTTATTATTGACAAGTGGAGATAGAACATTAAATACTGATGTGGAGAGCATGGACAAAGAAGAGTTAATGAAGCTATCCCACATAGAATTTTCTAAAGCTAAAGAGAGACCAGAGCAGATAATTGAGAAAAAGTCAAGGGTACTAGAAAGAGCAGTTGATACTATCAACAAACTCCTACCTATACCTTTTAATTTCCAAGGAAAGGATACATCAAAGAACCTAAACACAACATTAGATGACTTTGATAGTCACTTTGAGTCTCTAGATAAGACCGTAGAAGCAAAAAATTGAGTAGACCTTTTTGGAAAAAAAGCTAAAGGAAGTATGCAAATCTATTGCATGGAACTTGGGCATAATCGGCGATATTGATTCTAAAGCGAATGCTTTTGTGGCACATGGAAGGAAGTTATACAGCTATTGTATAAATCCTATCAGATACCTTCAAAACATTGAGGGCATTATTACATATGACAGGAAGAGACTATACAAGTTAGTGCACAATTGTGAAACCTCCTCACACACTATTTTAGAGCTAGACAAGGAAGTGTCCAAACTGCTAGACAAAATAAGTGTGTTGAAAATTGAGAAATGGAGATTTATGGGAAGATTTTGTGTGCTAAAGAGTTTGATCACTCCTAAGCTATCAATTCTTGAGATACACCTTTCTGACATGGAGAAAACAAAAAAGGCCCTCACAAATAACATGCCTACTGAATTGAAGGGATCAGAGACATCTTCATTTGCGTTGAATGGACTGATCCATGTGGGTCAGATTTTGGTAAAGACTTGGAATGAAGAGGTAAATATCTTGGAAAGATCTTTCCAAGATGTACTAAACATGGTTTGAAATTTTTGGTAAGCAGTTGTATAATTTTTCTATATATACTACATTTTTGTATACACCTTTGCCATTGATTTCAAAGGGGGAGTAGTAGGTATGAAAAATTTATAAAGGAAAGATAGAGAAGATAATTTGGGAGTAGTAGAGGAGATTATAAAGTATAGTATGTACTTAGTCATTATTTTGGTATTGAACACTTAGTCATTTTGCACTAAGTGTTGCCATTAATGCCAAAGGGAGAGATTGTTGACAAGTGGCTCATTCAGGAGTGTATAAGGGTTGTCATTTACGGAAACACTATAGTTATGTATGGTCACTTTTTGTGGAACACAATTTTGGTGCTAAGGTTTTGTAAAAAATGACTAAGTCTAGGAAGCAGTTTACTGAGTACATGAGTACGATTTTGAGCAGCGAGCACTATATATGATGAACTATGTCATGCAACTTTAGAGGAAGGTATTTTTGGATATTGTATACCTTAAGTTAAGGCCTATTGAGTTTTGAATTCTAGAGATGAAAGTTAGAGATGATTGAAGTCATACAAAGATAGTGTAGTAGCGAGACACAAGAGTTGAACAATCATGATGATTAAAGGAGTATAACGTGGAATAAAATCATGCTAAGTTGGATTAGGTATTACCCTAATTTTTTTAATGTGTGATCATCAAATTGTATTTCAGTTTTGGATAAGATTTGATCTCATTTTTTGATGTATTTGGGAGCTGGCTGAGTATGAGGTAAAGTACATATATGGAAAGGTTTTGAGAAGTGAAGGATGGATATTGTATGATCAGATGAATTGATGCATTATTATGTTAGAATCAGATAGAAGGTTATGCAACCTACAAATGGAACTACTTAAGCATAGAAGATTCTTGTGTAAGTTCATTTTGATAAAGCATTATAATAGAGACAGATTTTTGATTGTAAGATCAGTGTGCTTAGTGTATACCCCTAACAGGGTTTTGTATTACTTTAACATGGAAATGTACTAATGTAATATTCAGCTCCTAATAGGGCAAGGTCTCCTAACAGTGACACAATAGTTTTAGTGCATATTTGTGGGTATCATCCCCACCAGGGTTTATCCTTGGTCGGGGTTTCCTTGTGAACAAAATCATGGTGTTATGAGTTGTGTATTTTATATTCTTTTCATTTCAGTTATTATTTGGTTAATTAGGAAATTCCTAAGTTTAATTTTAAAGTGAAGTAATAATGATTCATCCCCCAATAAGTATTACTTAATCCTAACATCTACCTGTTGTAAAATTATTATTTTCATCCTTATAGACCTTCTACCCAACTATACCAACCAATTTTGACCCGTTACATGGCTTTTTTAAGGCTTAAATCAAGAGAAAACCAATTTCCCTCCAAAACACTAGTTAGTCATTGTTATTTCAAAATTTGAATTTCTAATTCCCATTTTATTGTATTTTCCTATCTACTACTTATTAAAAATAATGTATTATTAGACCATTGGATCATTTATGACTACTCAACTCCTATAGACCCTATTTAGACTCCTAGGGTGCTATTGACCCACTAACAAGACATTTTGGTCCTAAGGTCCTTACCAAGACCTTTAGGACATTTATTCATTACAATGCCTTTGTCATTACAATATGCCATAATTGGCTTCAAGACCTCATAGTTGATCTTGGTTGTCTTCATTACTCCTTGGTAACTCCTCGGTGACTCCTTATGTTCCTCTTCCCTCCTAAGTTCCCTTGCACCATATTCTCCAAAAATGAAAGAATTCTTGTCCTAAGAATTTGAAAATATCTTCCATCCACCATTATGATCATGTCTTTGCAACATCCTATGTTTAGGGATCAAATAATTCTCAAAAGCCACATGCTTTCTTCCATACCAACCTGTATTCACATCACAAATTTTTTTATAACTAAAACATTTATTTATATGTCCTCTTCTAGGAGAGTGCGGCTTGTATTGGGACTGCACTCCTCTCCCCATCTTCTTCATATACTACCTCTACAACTCCTCAACTCCTTCACCCTTCACCTACTCAACAATGGGACAACTTATAGTCCCACTTGCACATATTTCATGTCCCAAAGTCCCTCATTATTAGGACTTTCCTTCCTCTTAGACTATTGCAATTCAGTATCCAACTTCCAACCAGTATCATTTTTTTTTACCCTGCACATTCTCAGAGATCTAATCTCCAAAACACATTATGATGTTCTCCCTATCCCTACAAAGAAACTTTTGCAACTTATACCTTTCATTACCCTTATGCACAATGTAAGTGTTTTACTAACCATCATGAATAGTTCTCCTAGCACGCTTCCATGGTCTTGATAAAATGATTTCTCCACAAGTCATAGGAATAACATCACATAGTACTTGATCATGATAGGGACCTGTTGGTGCTATTTCTTGTCCATATTGTGCCTTGTAATTTTCATAGGGTCTCCTATCATTAGTAGTGTCAAGGGCTTTTAAATTGGTATTCAAATTGTTTTTATGCCTCTGCAAAGTGTGCTCAAACCCTCAACCTAACTGAAAATGGTCAAAAGTGACTAAAAACCCTAAGTGCCTCAGCTGGTTCTATTTTCGTGTTACTTTTTTGGTCACTTAAGTCATATTAAGTCATGTGTCTGTGTTGAATGGGTTTCCTTTTACCAAAAGATTGTAACATCCTGACCACTTTAATATTTCCTAAGTCTCGCCATGTAGGTCCCTTTTACGTCATCACCTTATGTATCGAGCAACTCAGAAAATATCGTACGGCATGCTTATTCACTTATATCTAAGATGCTCGACATCTAACGTATAAGCGAACAAGCGGAGGTGACGCGTGTCCTTGGTGGGGCTGAACTATTGAAAAGGCATTCTGTTAAATAGTGCACAAGTTTGAAAATATCAAACGGACCACTTATTCGCTTAAAGGAAAAGTGTACGACATCTAACATATAAGCGAATAAGAGATTATGACACCTATCCAGGGAAGTATGTGGGTCCAATTGCAGATGAGTATGAAAGGTGTTAAAACCTATAAATATCTAACGGTTAGCTTATTCACTTATATCCAAGATGCTTGACATCTAACATATAAGTGAATAAGTGGTGATGACATCTGGCAGTTGGTGGGCCCAGGCACTCAAAGCTAGCAGAGGTTTAAAGTTTAGTTTAGTTGCTTCATATCTAACAGCTCGCTTATCCTCTTATCTCCAAGATGCTTGACATCTAACGTATAAGAGAATAAGAAGAAGTGACATGTGTCCTCAGTCGACAGTGGTTCCCAAGAAAATAAGATAGCTGTCAGATGTGAAGGATGATGCCCAGAATCAACGGTTCAAATTCAAAGTTGATAAAACAAGTTACAGAGAGTCGTTAAGCCGTGAAATTGAAGCTGGTGAATTAAATACATAACGTGTGATAACTCCAATCGAATTCAATTTGAAAGACTGATTTTATTGAGGCCATAAATTGATTAAGTCAACTGCAATCTCAATGATTCACCAAAACCATTTGAGCAAAGATAGAATTGCGAAGAAAACCAGCTTCAAACGACTTCTGTGCAGAACGGGTAAGATCACTGATTCACTACCATTCAAATTGAGATAGAGTTTGTAGTTCAGAGAAGGTTTTAGAGCTCTTGTTTCAGAATTTGGTTCTATTATTGATAGCATACCCTTAGAATGGCCCCTAAAGTTGAAATTTTGGGATAGGTCGATTACCAGAAATGGAACGTTAGGGAAGATTTATTGCAGCAGTTACCATTGTCCTCAGGGGATGCCACACAAGCTAAAAAGGTAGTGCCACAACATCCCTACTTCAAAATTGGGGAAGGGTTACATGATTCGGGAAGGTGGGCAAGAGATGTTATTACTAGTTTAGATGCCCTTACTCTATTTAGAGCAGCTTATAGTCAGAGAAAGGCCCTCACCCCAGACTATAATATTTGGGAACTAGATGTTGGAAAGTTAATAGCACCTAGTGTATTCATGGACACTGATTTATTCATTCTAATAGCAAACACTTATGATAAGTTGGCTAGGGTTGTTAGAGACACCCGGGGAAATATAATACTGACTGTATCAGCTGATGAAATTAGAATGATTTTCAAGTTGACTGACCCCTCTCAGAGTATGGATGATATTGACCTTGAATATTTCAAAGAAATATACAATAACCAAAGGGATTATTATAGAGGTGAAGTAGTGAAGGGGTATGCTAATAAAATAGGAAATTTGGTTGTAATAGGACCAAGAACCCCCGAACCTTTCAAAGTGGATCTTTTCATTGGCAAGGCTAGGAAAATGTACAGTTCCCTGTGCAATATTTTGGGGATAAATGAAGAGACGGCCATGCCAGTCCAGATAATGTTGATGGTAGTTCAAATTTTTCATCCCCATTTGTCGGTAGTGTTTGATTATGCATCCTATATTGCTCAAGAGATGCATGATGGTTTGTCAGGAATCAAAGATGGTAATATACAAAAGCCAATGGGTTGGTATTCCCTCATGATGCATATGTTCTAATTTAACAATGTAGACTTCTTTGAAGAAGAAATGGAATTGGAGAGATTCCAAGATGATGAAGAATTGCCTGTTCAGATGTGGAGTGCAGATTTGTCCTGGGATAGAAAGAATGCAAGTTATGTATATTTTGACAAAGTTTTTGCAACCAGACTTAAGTCATTACTAAGCAACCAAAATGCAAGAGTTCATAATGAAGTAATGATGCTTTTAATGCCTATGGAGTATGCCCCTGAGTTGAAAATTGCTCACAACTGGGGAGATTTGATATTGTACCCTTTTGCCACAGTGATTAGGGTTTATGTTTTTAGAGGTGTTCCTTATGTGTTACCCTACAGAGTCCCACTCAAAATTGGGATAGCAAAAATCATAAGACAATTAGGTGGGCTGCAGGAGGAAGCTTTGACAGAAAAGATGAAGGGAAATATCTTTCCTACCCTCACTAGAGCCCATCACTTTATCATAGCAAAAGGAGGGTGGACACAGTTTGGAAAATACTTTGAACCCTATCATTTATCCACTTCCATAGCCAGCTGTGCAGATAATGAAGATTTTATCATGGGCATGTTTAGAAAGAGGACCAATTGTATATTGCTAAAGCATCAATTCTACTATCTAGAGGACATTATCAGGAACATTTTTGACCTAGATGTTCAAGAAGTCAGAAAGGAAAAATGGATGGCATATAAGAAATCCTTGGACTTTGTCCAGAATTTTGACAAGACCTATGATCCTCTAAAGGATTTTTTCCCATGGTCTTATAAAATTGATTCACTAATGAATCTTTTTGAGGGAATAATGCAAACCCTAAATGAGAAAAGGAAGAGAGTAGTTGAGAGTGACCCAGAAAAGGCTCTTGATATTATGAACAAATTTCCACATAACAGAATAGCTCCACCTGGGAAGTATCTAGTATACAAAAGAAGAGGATATACCACTATTGCTCCCAGAGTTGATCAGCCCATTCAGTATAAGGGAAAGAGGCCAATGGATACTGATGTCCAAGAAGTACCCTCTCTAAAGAGGCAAAGGGTGGAGACAAAAGAATAAGGAGGTGAATTATATTCTCCTTCTCAATCCCCTATGCAATATGATGACCAGACCAGACCATTGCTGAGCAATTGCTCAAGATGAGAAATGTTGGTGAAGTAGTCATTACTACTCAAGAATTGCAAGAAGGGATGCCAAAAGAGCCTAAACATACATCATCTGACTTCATAGTGGTAGAATTCACTGGCAAGGAATTAGATCCTATGACTAAACAAGCTAGTGATGAATTCTTGTCTAATGACAATTTCATCAAAACTAGGGTTTTTATTCAGTTTCTATGGAGATGCCATATTGGTGAATACAATGACAAGTGCCAGAAAATGATAGAAGCTCAACCCAATGCTACCAAGGAGGACATAGAGAAAGCAGTCAAACAAGAATTGATATTAAAATTTGACAAGATTACCCCTGAAGAGGGTAGACAAATGATCAAAAGGCAAGGGGTTCTCATATTGCCACAATGGGATTTAGCTGATGCAGTGGTTTTTGATGCCATAAGGAAACAAGCTAAACCCATAAGCCCTGTTGGGACATCAATTGGTGCCCAATTTAGTGAAGATCATGCAGCATTGGCAATCTGGTCACTAAAGAAAAGGGACAAGAGAAGAATTAAAGAAGATGATGAGACTGAAGACATGGGCAGCCTAATTGTGAAAAGGGTTGCAGATACCTCAGGAATTGAAGCAGCTAACCTTGTTGTAAAAGTAGCCAATTTAAGCATGAAAGTATCAAAGAAAGAAAAGGAGGCCTATATTAGTCTGAAAGAGAAATATGAGCTTGTACTCAAGGCTTATAATGAAGAGAAGGTCAAATCCTTGATGAAGGATAACAAAATAGCAGAGTTGGAAGGTAAGCAGAAGACCCAACTGGTGCCCCAAAGGCTAATTTCTCAGGACCCATATCAGCCTTCCTCCTCAAGTTTGTTTATAACATATCCCCCATCCCCTACGCCTTTAAGTCCTACTACTCAGGAAGCTATTCATGACAAGAGAGCATAATTGGAAGCTAAGAAGAACAGGCTAATCAATGAAAGGACAAGATTAGAAGAAGAGGGTAAGAGGGACTTAGAAGATTCCCAGGCCTACAAAGAAGCTGAAGAATTGGTGAAGAAAAAGCACATAGATCAGATATTTTCAAATCTCAAAAGGTGTGCCAGTGAGATCAACCTCCCTAACCTCTACCTGTTGGGAAAAAATATTGCAAGTATCACTAGCAGATATGAAGATGAAAAGGGACAATGGGACTTGATAATGAGTAAATGGAAAGGGAAGGAAGCTCATGTTAAGTCATTTTAATCCCTTTCAAAAGAGCACAATAATATTGATATCATCCTAATGAGCACCCATAAGTGTCTAAAATTGATGATTAATTTAGACATCAAGACGAGCATGGTCATAAAGAGAGTCACAGTCTTGAGAGAAGAATTTTGTAGGGATAGATATGATATGAATCCCAATATGTTCAAGGAAGATGGGGACATAAAGAGTGAATCCCTATGGCTAAGACAGTTAAATGAAACACTGATTGGAAGGACAAAAATCATTGTTGCATTGGCAAATACTAGATGGTTTGTGCTGACCATAGATATTTTGAATAAAGCCAAGGCATTTTTTGAGTCATGGGAGGTGGAATTTGAGAAGGCTAGCAGTGACTGGGAAGAGTTCAGCAGCCAAAAAGATGAAGTTCTCAGCTTCAGTTGGCCAAGTGATGAAGTGTTCACTACATGGGTTAGCAAGTATGGAATAGTCACCCCAGTAACATGAAATGACAAACGTAAAAAGGACAGATAGCACCAAGGAGGTTAAGCTAACAGAATAAATCAGATATTGGGGCCTCTACACCAACAAGAGAACAAAATCCAGATGGCAAAGACCTAACTACTTCAGAGCAACTTCAAGCATTCAGGCGATCACACGACAAATGATCATAGGGCTCATAGCGAATTTTTTGTTATCTCATCAACCAAAAATTTTGTCTCTTCTTGAAACTGTATTTTGTCCTTTAGCCCAGTCATCCATAGCTTGTTGCATCTTTATTTTCCAAAAGGATTCCAAGATGACTATGGCTACCTATAAGTATCAAGTTGTAATATTGTAATAAGGATGGTAAAATAAGACTACAAAGCAGATTACTACATTCTTCTGACTATTGGTTTTGAGTCTTCAAAATGTACTGTTATTGAGTTCATATTAATAAAAATACAATAGAATCTCCATTTTCATGTCAATGATGTCTTCTTTCATTTACCATTAATTCTTGTATATTCAATTTGTAAGGCATTTTGAGTGTACTGGTTATAAGATAGTCATGTTCTTGTTTGTGAGTTACTTTCAAGGAGAGTTTAAATCTTATAGATGATTGCAGAGGATTAGGATTCATGCAAGGATTTGATACATTGGTGTAAGAGTGAGAGGATAGTTTGTAAGGCACTCTATCTTGGATTCATTTAAGTTTCTATTAATTATCTTAATATGTGTATGCTATGTTATGACTCTATCACCCATGATTAGGCACTGGTTAATATGCTGAAAAGTGGTTATTATCATCAACTCAAATATTAAAATCCTTATTTTCTGATATTTAAGAGTATATATGTGTAGTTGATTGTATTCAGAGGATATAATTCATCTTAGTGATTCCTTGAAGAGTGAATCGAT
>MU225164.1:267031-277110 GCA_018584345.1 Thuja plicata
AGAGTGAATCGATAGGTTAGCCTTCCTAGGCCAAAGTGGCATAAAAAGAAGAAGGATTATAAATCCTTAATCCATTATGAGATTCTCTATCATTCAGTGAGTCTATAATCAGGTACACCCACTTGGGCATGTGGAGCCCAAAGTGTAGAAGGAGTTTCATCCTTGTTAATTAGCCTTATTCATGTATGAACCTGCATTGGGAATAGAGGGTCAGGCTTTTATTGTTTTTTTAATTGATTCATACAAGAAAAAGAGCTAATAGGACCAATTGAAAAATTCACAATAACTCTCAGAATAACCTCTATGTGCACACTTGACTTAACAAAGTGGCCTTGTAAGGGTTAGGATGATCTACCATTGTCAATCCCTATTTAGTCACCATATCCATTGAAACCAAATTTTTATGTGCCCCTTAATCAACAATTAAAGTGCACACCTTTCCTTGAACCAAACATTTGGATCTGAATATGCTTTCTTGTGGTGGTTGTGTCATTGCTTCTCCTTTCCTCATCAAGAGACATTCCCCTTCTTTAGGAGGTGCTAACTTTGGTTCATCCCTCTCTTCCTCTCAAGCTCGATGTGCCAATCTATCCTTACCTTGATTTGATTCATACCACTTTGGACACCTAAATGATTGATTCCCTAATTCATTACAATGGAAGCATCTACCCATGAAGATACCAGTTTCTCTTTGTACTCCAAATCTTCCATCTCTATAGCCTCCTCTTTGATCTAATGTGGATTCCTTGCCCTTGTCTTTGTTGTTTCTACTCTGAAAACTAGGATTTTTCCTTCCACCTCTTCCTCTCATAGATCCACTTCCTTTATATTATGGCTTTCATTATTCCTCTTCAGCTTCTCCTCTTCTCTAACTTCAAGTTGAAAACATTCTCCAAGGGTTCTTGGCACATTTAACCCTATCTCATCCTAAATTTTGTATCTTAGGCCATTGGTGTATCTAGCCACCTTCTCATCCTCATCTTCCACTCCTCCCCTAATGCTAAGGGTTTGAAATTGATCAATATAGGATATAATATCCATGTCCCTTTGCTTCAAATTGTCCCTTCTCATCTTTATTTGGAATTCCAAATCTGATGGCAAGAATTGACTCTTCACCATTGTCTTCATCCTCTCCCAATTTAAGATTTTGTTAAATCCCCTTGCTATCCTTTCATTCTAAATGATGGTCCACCATGTAAGGGTTGTTCCCCTTAACCTTTCTTTGGCCAACTTCACTTTCTTTTCCTCTTCTACATCCTTAAGATCAAAATAGTTCTCTATTGCTTCTACCCATCCAAGCACTTCTTTTGTATCCATCTTTCCTTGGTATATTGGAAAATATACACATCTCCAACCACCAATGACATGTACTTCTTTAATCAACCTCACGAAACTCCTCTCCTCGGGATCATTTTCTTCCCTGTGACCCCTATTTTCTTGTCCTTCATTGTATTCTTCTTATTCTTCATGGTTTTCTTCATGAACCTATTCTCTCCTAGGTTGTTGTCTCTCCTTCACTAAGGCTTCTATCCTTTCTATTAGTTGTAATCTCTCCCTTCTCAACTATCTTTCTTCTATTTCCTTTTCTACTTCCAAATCTTTCTTTCCCTGTTCTCATTCTCAAGGGCTTCCCTCAATTATTCTATCTCCCTAGCCATCTGGTTCTTAGGTGCCATGTCTAGAAATTTTATCTTCTTCCTTATCAAGGATCTACTTGCTAATACTCTGATACCACCTAAAGCAGAGGTATGGTGGTTGAATTCAAAACTTGTTATGTTTAGGCTTCCCAAGGTTCTCTTCACCCACTAACCCCAAGAGCCCAAATGCTTATAACTTGTCAATATGACTTCTCCCACACAATCACTAACTCTGAGGGTTTTTAATGGCCTAATACACATATCCAACTATGCTCCAATGGTTCTTATAACTTTACTCCAAGATCTTATCAACAACTCTACTTATAGGCCCCCTATCCTAGTAGCCCCCATTCCCAAGTACAATCAAGATAAATTTTGATTTTCATAAAACATCCCAAAAATACAATACATATTTAGATACCCATTATCCTTCTACATAAGATATATCATAATGAGGTAGGCTTGTTTTTGAAAGTGTGTCTCAAGAACTGTTGTCTCCACTAGCCTAAAACTTTAATTAGGCTTCCATTTACAAAGGAACTACTATAAGAACTCAACCCCCAACTCTATAACTTTCTAGGGTCTTGAGATATTACTTAAATCAATGGATTATGATGTTGGTTTTCCTCTATTATTTTTTTATATGTTGAATCCACCATACCCTCTCTAAATCACACTAAAAACTAGTGCCTCCTCGTTCAGACCCTTCCCCTCTTTTCCATAACCCCAACCAAGGTTCCTCACCATGTATTTGACATGGAAATATACATTCTCAAATAAAATATCCCTCTTCTTAAGTAAAAACTCCCCCTTCTATACCCTAGCCACCAAATTCATCAACTTTCTTCCAACTGTCGCATTGATCACCCACTCTACTCACTTTATCTGCACATTAACTTGTTAGGATTGTATAATAAATGTTAGGAAAGAGTCCTTACATGAGAATTAGATCATTATCATTCATGGAATGTGATGACATGTAACTCATTGAATGTTTGATAAATGTTAAGTTGAAGATAATGCAAGTCATTAAATCAGTTAATGGACTGTATTATCATTGATGTCAACTTGGTATCATCTGTACCATCATGTACATAATGCCAAAGACATTAGAGAACCAAAGGAACCAAATTTATGCTATCAGCAATACATAAAATTCAATTATTCACTAAGTGACAAACAACACCGATGGAGTGCACACCGATGGACAAAGAAAAGAAGAACAGTCATAGTGATACCCGACAATCAGAAGCATAGTGTTGCCTGATGAAGCAAAACCACAGAATGCCTAACAAGAAAAGTCAATAGGTTGCCCGATGAGTAAAATTCCAATGATTCCCAATGGATGGAGATCATGAAGCTAACTGGAGTCTCACCGATGGATCAGTCAGTTGTCATCGACAACTAACTGCAGTGGTGACTGATAGAACAGAGAGTTTAGAAAATGACAAAATATCTAGATGGCAGAGCTAAATATAGACTTAACTGGTTGTCTACTTTGTTTTATTCGACCAGAGATAAGTTATTGATTTAAAGATGATTTGTACATTTGGCAAGAAGATATCTGCGATCCAAATCAAGAGTTATGCTTTAAATCTAATTGGCTGGATTGTTTATCATGCCAAGAATCAAGAATCAAGAACCAAGAAAAAATGAATATTATGCCTATATAAGAGACAAGCTTAATTCATTTACAAAAGGGGGTTACGGGGAGTGAATAGAAAGAGGATGCTGAAGAGAAACTAATGAAGAACAAATTCATGTAGTGTTGATCAAACAAGCTGAAGGAGAGATAAGGAATTCTGCAGACAACCGACGAACAGTGAGCACACCATCATAGAGTAGAAAGTGTGGAGCACAAGGATTGAATTGATACATTGGTCAAAGAGGTAATGTACTTAAATAGATCTGAAAATCTTCAATTCAAGTTTCAATATGAATAGGTCATAGTGTTTCAGTTTAACCATTGAAGCATCAAGTCTCTTAACCAAGCAGGACTTAACAATCTTCTATATATTGAGGTACATCTCAAGGATTTTCAAAAAGGTTGATTCAAGAAAGTAGCATTGGAATTGCCCAATACCTATTGACAATCTAAGAAGGAGGCTGATTCAAGGATGGTAGCAATAGATGGCCAATACTAAGTGACAACCTCTATGTATAAAATCCTCTAACAAGGTTGCACTTAACAGTGTGTTTGTAACCTTTAATAGGGCTCACTTCAAAAGAGTGAAAATTTGGAGTACCGGTCCCAGTGGTTTTTCCCTTAACAGGGTTTCCACGTTAAAATTCATGTGTTATGTGTGTATGATTCATTTCTTTACTATTTTTCATCTTACATAGTGAACTCTCGATTGATCAGTATACTCTGCTTATTTACTGAGTTTCGATAAATAGTTATACTGCTTATCGATAATCAAGAAAGAATAAGGATTAACAAAGAAAACTGACAGACAGTTAATTATTATTAGTATTTCATGGCATGCATCTTTTAGGGACATAATAATCTGAGATTTATTGATTGGTGGTTAAGTTTGAAGGATAAATTTTTGAGGCCACTGATTCACCCCCCCCCCCCCCNATTCCCCCCCCCCCCCCCCTCAGTTATTACAAACAATTGGTATCAGAGATTGTGTGCTTAAAAAGGAAGGTTTCAAGACCTAAGTCAAGATCACAAGATGAACAGACGAGATGTTCCCAAGTTGAACAAAGACAACTTTTCTTCATAGCAAAGCAGGATAAGACTCCACTTATCAGGTATTGGTAATGATGTTACTCAATTCCTAGATACTGAATATGTGTTTCCCATAGGAGTATTAACAATAGATCAATTAAGAGAGAAGCATGAGCACAACTGCATGGTCATAGAGCTTTCTTCCTCACTCTCTGATGTTGAATTTGAAGATGTCAAAGATTGTAAAACTGCAAAGATGATGTGAGACAAAATGAAGCTTATACATGGAGGTGATACAAATGTTCTTGGAGCCAAGGCAGGAATCCTTAGAGGATATTTTGATGATCTCATAATGAAAGGAGGAGAAAACATCACACAGTACAGCACAAGAATCAAAGAAGTAGTCAATGCTATAAGAGGAGTTGGAGGTACACTTGAAGAGGAGATAGTGGTAAGTAAAATCTTAAGAACCTTACTGCCTATATATGCTATTAGAGTTTCTTCCATTCAAGAAATGAGAGCGGTAGCAAACAATACAGTCATTCTTGATAGTTTAATTGGTAGATTGATTTCATTTGAGATGAATAGCTTTGATAATAGTGTCTTACCAAACTTAGAGTCTGCATTTAAATATTCTATGAGAATAATAAAATCAAGTCATAGACACACATCTAGAAGAGATAGTGAAAGTGAAAGTGAAGAAGAAGATCTAGATGAAATAAAAGCACTTATGGCTAGAATAATGCAGAGAGGCAAAGGTAAATACAAAGGCAAGTTACCACTTGTATGCTTTAATTGTAAACAGATTGGACACTTTGCTGCAAGATGTCCTAACAGAAGAAAAGATGACAGAGTTAATGACAGATCTTTTGAGAAGAAATCTGACAAAGGTGATAACAAAGATTACAGAAGTTACCGACAATCAAAAAGAAGAGATACCTGAGACTACAAGAACAAAGGCAAGAAAGCTAGCTACCTAGCTTCTTGCAAAGATGAAGATACTGACACCGAACCTGATGAAGACATCGAGATGGTGTTTGTGGCTATGAAAGATGATTCATATGAAGATGAAAGGTATGTAGATACTGCACTCATATCTAAGGTTAGCAAGAATGACATCTGGATTATAGATAGTGGATGCACTCACCACATGACTGGTGACAAAGAAAATTTTAACACTTTTGAGTATTATAATGGTGGTACAGTAGGAATAGAAAATGATACACCTTGTCCAGATGAAGGAAAAGGAACTAAAATGTTGAATAACCTGATTAAAAGTGAAAATGCTTATTGGGTAAAAGGATTGAATTATAATCTATTAAGTGTTTCTCAGCTGAATAATTCAAGTCACAGAGTAACATTTGAGAATAAGAAGGCAAATATATTCAATGAATCAGGAAGATTGATTTGTACCAGTGAATAGAAAAAAGGTAACTTATTCTATCTGAATGATACTAACACCACTTTCTGAATGAATAGAAATGAAGACATATGGATGTGGCACAAAATATTGTGTCATGTGAATTTTGACAACATGATGAAAATAAGCAAAAGGAGAAATGTAAGAGGCTTACCGATGATGTCAAAGCCCGATAACATAATGTGTAAGAATTATCAAAAAGGTAAGATGAAAAAGTATAGTTTCAAAAGTAAAACCCATACATCTGATTATATTCTAGAATTATTTCATACTGATCTATGTGGACCAATGAGGACAAATATTTATTATGGAGATAGATATTTTATTCTCTTTGTTGATGATTACTCTAGAATGATGACAGTTATGTTTCTAAAAGATAAATCTGAAGCATTCAAGATGTTTAAATGGTATAAGGCTATGGTAGAGAAACAAAGTGGTAAGGATTTGAAATGCTTGAGATCAGATAGAGGAGAGTTTATATCAGATGAATTCACTAACTTCTGCAATGAGCATGGTATAAAAAGATAGGTTTCTACACCAAGAACACCACAGCAAAATGGGATTATTGAGAAAAGGAATAGATCCATAGTTGATTGTGCTAGAACACTGATGATAGAGAAAGGCATCACCCAAATCTTTTGGAGGGAAGCTATCAGTATTTCTATCTACACATTAAATAGAGTACAATTGAAGAAGGACACAAAGAAGACACCCTATGAGCTATGGTATGGTAAGACACCCAATCTAAGTTACTTCAAATTCTTTGGTAGTTAATGTTATATCTTAAAGGATGATAGAAACACAAATCTTGATGCCAAGAGTGATGAAGGTATATTTCTAGGGTATTCCACCAAGAGAAAGGCTTATAAATGTCTTATCAAGGCTTCTAACAAAATTGTTGAAAGTGCAAATGTGAAGATAGATGAATTTGCAGAAAAGAATGAGTTGAAAAGCACAAAAGAACTAGAGGACTACAAAAAGTTTGTTTACTATGAAGAACCTAACGCTCTTCCTGAGCAATAGTGCCTAATTACAAAGCAACAGAATGTTGTAACCGACGGTCAAGCTTCAAATACCGACGGTCAGGATAATAATCAAAATAATGAACAGAGTGATGAAGAATAGAATGAAGGACAAAATGATGATCAAGATGATAGACAAAGATCTAAACCAGTTCTTGCCAAATATGTAAGAAGGAACCATCCAGAGATCCAAATCATAGGTGACAAGAAAGCTGGTACAAGAACAAGAAGTAAGTCTCTAAACACAAGTTGCTTAATTTGTGAGTTTGAACCAAAATCTATCAATGCTGCACTTGATAATGAAGAATGGATAAGTGCTATGAATGATAAGATTGAGTAGATTGAGAAAAATAAGATGGTCACTTGTACCAAGACCAAATGACAAGAATGTCATCGATACTAAATGGATATTCAGGAATAAGCTGAATGAGAACGGATAAGTCACAAGAAACAAAGCAAGACTAGTATGCAAGGGGTATGCACAAGAGAAAGGTATTAACTATGGAGAGACCTTTGCACCCATTTCTAGGATAAAAGGTGTAAAAATAATACTTTCTTATGTTGCATTCAAAGGATTCAAGGTATACTAGATGGATGTAAAGTCAGCATTCCTAAATGGAATACTTGAAGAAGAGGTATACATTGAGAAACCATAAGGGTTTGTAGATCCAGACAAGAGAAACGTGGTATGTAGACTTCATAAATCCTTGTATGGATTGAAACAAGCTCCTAGAGCCTGTATGAACAACTTCATTCCTATCTTATAAGTATTGGATTTGTAAGGACTAGTGAAAACAGTAATCTTTATTTGAAGGAAGATTCTAATGCTAACACTTTGATTGCTGAAATATTTGTTGATGACATCATATTTGGAGGCAATGATATGCTATGCAAATCATTTGCTAATGAGATAAGAAAAGAGTTTGAGATGTCTATGTTTGGAGAGATCAAGTTCTTTCTTGGTCTACAGATCTTGCAACAATGTGAAGGTATTTTCATTACATAGTCCAAATACATTAAAGAGGTCCTGAAAATATTCAAGATGGAAGATTCCAAACTAGTTGGAACACCGATGTCTACTGGATGTAAGTTAACAAAGGAGGACAAGACATCAGAACTAAATAAGACTTTGTACAGATCAATGATTGGAAAACTCATGTATGTTGTACACACTAGACCAAATATTGTACTTGCAGTAGGAATTGTTGCAAGATTTTCTACTAACTCCAGGGAATCACATATGACTGCTGTGAAAATAATTTTAAGATATCTAAAGAATACTGAGGAATATGGCTTATGGTATAGAAGAGAAGGAAAATTTGAACTTAAGGTGTTTACCGACGCTGATTGGACTGGAAATATTGATGACCAGAAGAGCACAACTGGAGGAGCATTCTTTATGGGTGATAGACTTGTCACATGGATTAGCAAAAAGCAAGGATGCATCTCTCAGTCTACTACAAAAGCATAGTATGTTGTTGCTGCTGCAAATTGCTCAAATATTGCATGGATCAAACAGTTACTGGAAGGTATGCATATGAAGATCCTAGAACCAGTAATTATCTATTGTGATTGATGTAATTTAACTGATTGAATGTTTGATAATGTTAAGTTGAAGATAATGCAAGGCATTAAATCAGTTAATGGTTTGTATTGTAATTGATATCAACTTGATATCATCTGTATAATCATGTACATAATGCCAAAGACTTCAGAGAATCAATGGAACAAAGGTTACGCTTTCAACAATGCATAAAAGTCAAGTATTCACTAAGTGACAGACAATACCGATGAAGTGTACACCATCAGTAAAGGCAAAGAAAAAAAGTCATAGTGATACTCGACAAGCAGAAGACAGTGTTTTTTGATGAAGCAAAATCACAGGATGCCCGACAAGCTGAAAACAGAGTTACCCAACGAGCAAAATCCAATTATGCTCAATGGACAGAGATCTCGAAGCTGACTAGAGTCACACCGACGGAACTAGCAGTTATCATCAATGACTAACTATAGAGTTGACTGACAGAATAGAGAGTTTAGAAAATGAAAAAATATCTAGCTGGCAGAGCTTAAAGATAGACTTAACTGGTTGTTTTATTTGTTTTATTCAACCATAGTTAAGTAATTGATTTAAAGAAGATTTGTACAGTTGGCAAGAAGATAACTATGAGATAAATCAAGAGTTAAAGCTTTAAATAAAATTGGGTGGATTTTTTTTCATGCCAAGAATCAAGAATTAAGGAGCATCATGTCTATATAAGAGACAAGCATAATTTATTTCCATAATCACATACATGGGAAGGGGAGTGAATAGAAAGAGGATGCTAAAGAGAAACTGATGAAGAAGAACTTCATACAGTCCTGATCAATCAAGCTGAAGAAGAGCTAAAGAATTCTGCAGACATCGACAAACAGTGAAGTAGAGCATCATAGAGTAGAAAGTGTGGAGCACAAAGAATTGAATTAATACATTGATCAAAGAGGTAATGTACTTAAATAGATCTAAAAAGATACAATTCAAGTTGCATTAGAAATAGGTCATTTTGTTTCAGTTTAACCATTGAAGCATTAAGTCTCTTGACAGAGTAGGACTTAATAGTCTTCTATAATTGAGGTATATCCTAACAGATTGTCAAAAAATTTATCATGAAGATAGCATTGAGTGCCCGATACTGACACACAGTCTAAGAAGGAGGTTGATGTAGTTAGGTAGCACCAGATATGCTAGATACCTATTGTGCCCATAGAGGTTGATCAATATTGGTAGCATATACATGCCAGATATCAAGTGATAGACTCATATTAAAATCCTCTAACAAGGTCACACTTAATAGTGTGTTTGTAACCTTTAACAGGGTTGGCTCCTAATAGGGCTCACTTCAGATGAGTAAAAATTTAGGGTGCCGGTCCCAGTGGTTTTTCCCTTAACAGGGTTTCCACATTAAAATCCATGTGTTATGTGTGTATGGTTTATTACTTTACTATTTTACATTTCACATATGCATTTCTGGATTGATTAGTATACTCTGCATATTTACTTAATATCGATAAATAGTTTTACTGCTTATCGGTAATCAAGGAGGATAAGGACAAAAAAGGAAAACTAACAGACAGTTAATTATTATAAGTATTTCATGGCATGCATCTTGTAGGGACTTAATAATCTGAGATTCATTTGATTGGTGGTTAAAGTTTAAAGGATAATTTTTGAGGCCACTGATTCACCCCCCCCCCTCTCAGTTATTACTAAAAATTGGTATCAGAGCTTGTGTGCTTAGAAGGAAGGTTTCAAGACCTAAGTAAAGATCTCAAGATGAACTGACGAG
>MU225164.1:296036-329850 GCA_018584345.1 Thuja plicata
AGGAAGGTCTCTGACTACCTTGACATTACTTATCTTTACTATGTTATCAAAATTGATATGACATAGTCTCTTGTGCCATAACCAACTGTCATCTACTTTTGCAACAAAACAACTTACATCAGAATTGGGCTGAAAAACATTACCTTTTGTTTTGGATCCTGATGCAATCATGTCTCCATCCATGTTGTTAATGATGCACTTGTTTTCTTTGAACTCCAAATGATAACCTTTGTCAAGTAGTTGTCTAACACTTAGTAAGTTATGATGTAATCCATCAACATATAGAACATCATTTGTCTTATTCTTTCTATCCAAAGTGATAGAACCTCTACCTATGATAGGTTTAGGAGTGTTATCTCCATATCTAACCATACCACCTTTTTATTTTTCTAAATGAACAAATCTATCTCTATCACCTGTCATATGATGAGATCATCCACTGTCAATGATCCAATCAGTTCTGATGTCTGCTTTGGAAATTAAGGCTAACTCTTGTTCTTCCTTTTCATCTGTAATGTCCATTTCCTTGATCAACCTTTCCATGTCTCTAAGGGAAACGAATCCAATTTCATATTCTCTTGAATCTTCACCAATTACACCTTCTTCAGCATGATAACATTCCTTCTTATATTTGGGTTTGTAATCAGATCTGAACTTCTTGACTCTTGTGGGACACTTAGATGCAAAGTGACCAATCTTGTTACATGAAAAGCATTTGAATGGAAGTTGTCCTTCATATTTTCCTTTTCTTTTATTTTCTCTTTTAGCAATCATAGTAATGGTTTCTTCTAGTTCTTCATCAACTTCATCTTTCTCATTATGACTAGAGATGTGTAAGGATTTCTTACCATGGACTGAGGCTTTGAAAGCTGTTTCACTTTTAGGTTCAGTCTTAAATCTTGATATCTCAAATGCAAAGATTTTTCTGATCAAAGTCTCTCTCTTGAAGTCTTGTGAGAATTGCATGGTCTCCTCTAGAATACTTACCTTGTTGTCATAATCTGATGTTAAAGTAGTTAGCAACTTGTCCATTATATCTTCTTTTGATATTTCTCCACCATTGTTTCTGATTCCAGAGACTACTTCATTTATCCTTTGATTGTAAGCTCTAATGTTCTCTTCAGGTAACATCTCAAGACTATTGTATTTATTTTTCCATGTCTTCCAGCATGCATTCTTTGCTTGAATATCTCCTTCAAACATATCTTCTAAATACTTCCATATGGTATATGCTCTGTCAATTTTCTTGATCTCAGAAAATTCACTATCGGATAAGATGCTGATTAGGGCTTCTTTGGCAATAGCATTATTGGTAAATGTTTCCTTTTGTCTATTAGTAGCATCATCCTTTGCAAGGTCTTTCAGAGATGGAATTAGAACTTCTTGTGTAGCAATTTCAAATATCTCAAAGCCAACACACTGTAGATGTGTTATCATTTTGTTTTTCCAATCCAGGTAATTTTCTCCATCAAACTTAGGGCTTTCTTTTCTGAAGTAAGACATCTGATCTACCTTAAGTTGTTAGGCTTCTTCTCCAAGGCACTTGGCTCTAATACCAATCGTTAGAATAGTCCCAAAGGATAACTGAGAGGGGGTGAATTAGTTATCAGTAACTTTAATTCTTTTTACTTCCTTAACTTCAGAATACAACAAGGTAAATGCTTAATTAGATAACACAATACACAACACACAATTTGATTACGAGGAAACCAAATGGTAAAAACCCCGGTGGGAATTAGCACCCACAATGAACTATACTTTTTTATGGTAATCCCTATTAGAAGATATTTCAACCCTGTTAGGAGTTGTACTTTATAATGCAATAAGTATAGTGACCTGGTTAAGGGTCAGGCCCTGTTAGGAGTCTTTTACAAATAACCCTATTAGGGGTGGTGGACTCAGTGTCCAAAAGCTCACTACTTAATGGTGAAGCCTACAACCTTCTGTATAATAGATATGCACTATATTTGATGATGAACTGTAGAGTAGACGTGTAGTCTTGATCAGTTCTAGTGTATTACAATCTTTCACTTCTTCTTCACATAGACTCTTGATGAATGAACCATGTCTGATATTCTGCTTTGTACATCTTCTATCACTTTTCATATCATTCACACTTAGCGTATCACAATTGACTTTCTATAAGTATCTTCCTCAAAGTATGAGATCATGGGACCTGTAAGACAACTCTTCATAACATCCTTGTCGGCTCTACTAAGCACACAAGCATAATTACAACCGCGCAAGTATAAATTGAATAGACGCAACGCTTCACTAAGTCAGCCTCACCAAATTAACTCTAACTTTGTAATCTTCTTGAAACATGTTTGGCACCTTTAGATAACTATCATCAACTCATAACTAATCATGAATATACACATGCATATCCTGAAGATAGGTGCAACTCAAGAAACACATTACATACATCGGCTCTGAACAGATACTCTTCCAGAACTATAACTGTCAATAACATAATTACACAACTTGACTGAAACATCATATCTGGATCTACGTGTATGAACATAACATAATAAACATGTCAACAACAAGTAGCTAACCACACAAGTCTTCATGTCATCATTCTAATAAGTACATACAGAATTGCTACCGTGTATTATTTGTTGTCATCAATGATAAACATACAATCAATCAACTGAATAGAATCAAATCTCCAACAAAAGTATGTCTAAGTAAATAATCATTGAAAGCTTAAAAGATAAAGTAGTAAAACTATGAGGGTCTAAGGTAGGTCTCACATATTGTAACATGTCATATTATTTTTTTGTATTAATCAATATTGTAAAAATAAATTGAATGAAGTAATCAATATTAAATATGTGGTCAAGGGTTAGGTCACACATGGTGTATGTAATACTATTTGGTGGTTTTGTGGGAGCTTTATTCTATTAAAGAAACCATAAGGGTAGTTTTTGAGTTGAGTCAGGTTAGCATTTGTGAAGGTTGGAAGTAAGGCATGGGATGTGTGGTTACATTCTTTCTCACATGGAGTGATTGTAGATGGTCATGGTTTTGAAAGCTTTCATAGATGTATTATAATGTTGCATTGTTGAATAATATATTGATGATGGATGACTTTGGAGGCTAAGTTGTTCTCTCATGAGGGTTTTCCCAAAGTATATCTTGTGTCACATTTTTGTGGGTATGATATATATTATCTTACATGTATATTTTGAGTACTTATTCAAATGATTTACATTTATAGTTTATGTAGAAATTATCATTTTGGCTGAAAGTTTCCTTACAATATTATTTCCATATCATGTTTTAAAAAATAATTTTTTCTCTATTGGTTTTGTCCTAGGTATGTTAGCTTGGGGCATCACAATAATTCTATTTTAATACATCTCATTAACACAACATTATTATGTTATCATATCATTGTGTCTTACATTATGATTTTAAATTTCTATATCTTAATTTCTTACATGATAATATATAACTCTTTACCACTTTGATCATTAATTATTTACCATTACATTAAGGGAAAACATGTTATTCCCGTCTTAGATATTTAGCTTACATTTTCATATAATATATCATTTTCCTATTATTTATTCTTCCTAATTTAACACATAGTTTTTATCTTATACATTGCATTTTCATGATCATATATTTTTTATTAGGATCTTATATTGGTGATACCATGTGTGTAATGCCCTGCCAAGGAACCCTTGGAACTAAGAATAAACATGCATGATTTTGTTTTTAACAATAACACATCACATGCATAACATAGGTAATAACACATAAGAAAAGATGCAACAAAATGATCATTTCGTGATCATGCACAAGTGGAAGTCTATAAACACTTCCAAGGGTTCCATGAAAACTCCAAAAAAGAAAATTGAATAGAAAACATACCCTCAATAATTTACCAGTCAAGAGCTCATATAATAATCAATGAGATACACAAGGAACATGTGGGACATTAGATCATGGATACTAATGGAAGAGATCATGCCAATCCTCAATTCTATCAAAAAATGATTCATTTTTTTAAGCACCAAAAGAAATTGTTCCTACGATATTACCTTGTAAAAAATGAGATAAGAAGAGCCATCATAAAAGTAAGCTAAAATCATATGACAGAAAATGATGAATCAAAAGAAACCAATACTACAAAATGGGCGGAGATGCTAAAGGTGAGAAGGGAAGTTGAAGGTAGGTAGAGACACCAGTCTGCATAGGTGTCAATGCACAATACACAAGCTCTAATCACTAGTATTTACCAATTGTAGTGTCTCAATCCAGAGACTTGGAGATATTGATCTATAGGATGGAGATGGTAAACTGTACAGATGCAAGTTCAGATTCACAGACGTCAATCCAAAGATTGACAATTTTCTAAGACTAAAAAAGTCTCACATTAGAGATGAGTAGATGCACTCTATAGGATGGAGACACTGATCAGTGTAGATGTTAGGTGCAAGCGTAGATGCTAATATAAAAGCTCCTCCCAAAACTTAAAAATTAAAAAGAAAGTTCATATGCCAACTCTAATGTAATGCTTAAAAGCATCTATCTCCACACTAGGGAGTAATGGATACACAAGATCAAAGCCATAGTCACTCGATTACCTCAGTATAAACATAAAAACATGAACAATATCATCATCTAATAAATAAGTACATTTCACGAGTATAAGCATGAAATAGAGAGTAAGGGATACAGTAATGAACCACTAAGTGTTGAGTCTCTTATCTCAATCTGTCATCTATATGTTGATCTTAATAGTGCTTGGTCGTTCCACCCGACCATGTGGTACCCTCACGCCCACTCCACCATGCTCATGGAGGTAGTTATATATCCCAAAAAATGAACCAAGCATACAAGGGAATATAGGTATACACTCACACCAATCAATGCATACAATGTAGATAATCAAGGCTCTTAAGAGAAAACATGGATAAATTCCAACATGAAAAGGCACAATCGTAATGCAATACCAAATGTAACATGACACACTATATAAGGTTGCTATGCAATGCTACTAGGTGTAGATGATAGAGACCAAACATAGGGATTATGTTGTCTGCATAGGTCACCCATGGCTACATGATTGGGCCATGGTGTGTTGGGGACCCAATAAGTCTAGCTACCTAGATAGGCCAATACTGACAACCAAGGATTCACTAGTTTCACCTACCTACTCGAGACAATCATGACAATAGGGTATTCATGGTATTTTATGTAGGAAATAAGGAAGTGAACAACTGAGGGAGAGGGGGGGTGAATTAGTTGTTCCTAAACTTTCAAAAATTCCTCTACCCTTTAAAACTTAAAACCCTTATTTTTGATCCAAGTAAAATTAGCATGCATGAAAATATCATAAATACATTCATAACACTTTGACACACATATTTTTATCATGGAAACCTATTAGGGGAAAAACCATGGTGGGGTTGATTATCCACAGTAAGAAAATACCTTGTTAGAAGTATAACCTTATTACAAATATAGGAAATGCACTTGCATTCAGGCACACTACCTAGATCTCACTGCTCAAATGGGATACAACCCAAATAAAGGAAGGATTACTACCTTACAAGACCACTACAATGGCCAATCAAAAAACAATTTGATATTTTATGAACTAAATAGTAGCATCTAACTTATGCCAAGGTCAGTCCCAATGAAGTACAATGCAGATCTGTATTCAAATCCTCTCTGACTCTTTTAGATGAGTGAGTCAATCTCTAGTAGATCTTCACAATTGCTTCTATAAGAAATCAAAGGCATCTGTGATCAATCCTTCACATGTGCAACCACACTTTTGCCCTAATCCATCAACCCTTATATCAAGACCTTAGGTCGACAAGACCTAACTTTAAATTTCCATCTTCTTGTGCCAATATAAATGATCTTGATCAAAGATATTTTGATCAAATATGTTTTGATCTATCATAATCACCTCAAGATCATAACACTTGCATACAACATTTTACCAATCTCCCATAAAACATTTTACTAATCAAGTCGACCAAGAACATAAGAAAACTTATCATCAACTTAAAATTCCCTCCAAATTTCATCACCTTTATCAATGTAGACTACCAAATCATTAGTCACATAATCAAATAACATTCATAGGCATCATGAATATCACTAAAACATTTAAACCCATCCACATTGTCAGATTTACCAGCATCTCTAATGTCAGACGTTAAGAACACTATCACCAGAAACTATAACATTAGAAATATACCTTGTGAACCTTTGTATCACTAACCCTTTGAGTAGATGACACATATACATGTCCCAAACACACTCCTTAATGTGAAACCAACAATATCAACTTGAGAATTCTCACTAGATCAATCTATGTGACTGTCACTTGAGTGTCTACCACACTATCTACCAATCACCATTTGTAAACTCATAACTCATCTAAATCCTCATGTCAACCCTTGAAACTTGACATGGACCAAGTAGACAGCCTCAACATCATCCCATGAGGTGTGTAACTCCTTATCTGCTAAGATCGGTCCTCACTAGACCTCTGAATATCTTATACCAAGGCTAAACTATCAACAAATATGTTGGCATTAAACAATCAATCTTTTTGAGAAATCCTATTGATATGTTGACATCAATGTCAACACATCCAACTTGCCAACATTTTATACCTCACAAGCCAAGTCTGACAACTGGGGTTTCCTTACCCACATGGGCCTAGTTTGAAAACTTGGGATTCCATTAATATATTTAGTGTTTAAACCCATTCATTTCATTATGTTATCGCTTTTCAAGAACTCCTTGACATGTCTCATACAACCACTTTTAGGTCAAGGCCCACATAAGGAGATGCACCCCATACCTACTCAAATAACTTAGTCCTAAGGATTGAATTTACAATGAAGGAGACAAAGCCAACAATACTCGTCAACTTGGTCTGCATCAAGGATGAAAATACCAAGAGTTTGCCTACTCGGTCTACACCAAGGATGTGAATAGTAATAATAGCTCATTTATTCAGTCTACGTCGAGGAAGTGGATAGTATGTTGGCATATGGTCATATTGTTGGCATAACTGGAACATGGAGACATTATTGATATAGTTGATATTTAAAGATCTTGGATTAAGTTAATGAGTTATGATGTTTTTCATTGATGTCAAATAAGAAAAGTATTAACTATCAGCAAGGAGGAAGACCTACTGACAAAGGAGGTTAGCTATTGGTGAGCCGACAGCTATCAGGAAAAAGGAAAACATGTCAAGGTTGACAAGAAGGAAGAATAGTAAAATGATTTAATCAGATGATGTAACCATGATCATTGGATCTAGGGTTAGTTTTTGATGATTAAATAAAATCTAGTTTAGGAAGAAGACAAGAGGAAATTAGGTTATCATGATGAAGGAGAAGGCAAAATATCGGTTGAACATAAGATCTAATCGGAGAAGGATAGTTATGATCACATAAGAGAATACAAAAGAGAATACATAAGAGGATACATAGGAATGTAATGGTATGTTATTGTGTTAGAGAAATTTATTGGGTCTAATTTAGAAGAGTTAGTGCAAAATACAAATCAATGTTAGATGTTACTTTCTAACAATTATGATAGTAAAATCCCTATCGGGTGACCCTAACAGGTCTATTGTAAAATCCTTTAATAGGGTGGCATTCATAAAATAGTTTCTAAATCCTCTAACAAGGTTAATCCTAACATGGTAAAGACTTTAATAGGTATCTAGGTAAATACCATAACTGGGTAGAATTTAGCAGTGCTTTTGTAATCCTTAACCGGGAAAGCTCTTAATCGGGCCTATTTCAGAAGAGTAAAACTATTCATGGGCACTGGATCTCACACCGTTGTTTTTTCCCTAACTGGGTTTCCATGAGATAAATTCTGGAGTTAATGTTGTGTGACTATTTATCTTATGATGCATGGATGTTTAATGTTTTGGTAACTAATAAGACTATTATAGGTGAACTAAACTGTAATCGGTTAATCTTATAGAAGAAATTGTGGGACTATGTTTTAAAAGATGAATTTGGTGTTTACTTATTCACCCCCCCCCCNTTCCCCCCCCCCCCCCCTCCCCCCCTCAGTAAGCAATCCTATACCTACAAGTGGTATCAAAGCACTAGTTCCCTGATTTGGAAAGCTTAACCTCTTAGGGAAAAGATCTCAAGTTGTATAGGAAGGATGCACCAAAGTTTAATAAGATTGAAAATGATTTTGGAATGTGGGAAAGTAGGATGAGATTGCACCTGTTAGGGCTTTTAGATAATACAACAAAATACCTTGTTAATGAATATGTACAACCTACTAGCATACTTTCAGAAGCTTAGAGAAGAGAAAAGTTGATTCATAATTCTATGATAATAGAGCTAGCAAGTTCCTTACATAATTCTGAATATGTTGATATACAAGATCTACCTTCAGTGAAGCAGATGTGGGATAAGTTGGTACAAGTACATAGTGGTGATGAACATGTCTTATAGGAAAAGGTTGACGAACTGAAAGGAAAGTATGATGAAATGAAAATGACTAAATAAGAAACTATTGCACAATATGGAACAAGAATAAAAGAGATTGTGGCATCAATTAAGAGCACTGGTGGACACATGGAAGAAGGTGATGTAGTAAGTAAAATGCTCAGGACACTTCCACACAGGTATGCTATTAGAGTATCTTCTATATGAGAACTGAGAACAATTGATAGTAGTTATATCACAATTGATTCACTTATCAGTAGTCTTACAACATTTGAATTAAGTAATTTTGACAATAGTCAACCTACTATTGAAGTTGTATTTCAAGCTACAGCTAATATTAGAACGTCTAGAAAGGGAGACTATTGTTTGTGATTCTGAAGAATATGAAGGATTAGCAGTCGAGGAGAAATAATTGGAAGAACTCAAAGCTTTTATTTCTAGAAGATTTCCTAAATTAAAAGGAAGATATGAAGGAAAAATCCCTATAGCATGTCAGAACTATAGAAAAATTGGTCTCTTTGCACACAGATGTCCTAACAAGACAAAGAAGGAACATGAAGAAGAAAAGAAAGACAAATACAAAAGTACAAAGATTTCACTAGGAATAAAAAGAAGCTATGTAAAATTGTAGAAGAAGAAGAAAATGAATAGAATATTGATGGAGATGACAATGATGTGGAAATAATGTTTCTTTCTACAAAAGAAGATCCCTCTACCGACAATGTTGGTATCATAGAAGAGAAATCTTTGATCTTGAATGTAAACCATAACAATGATTGGATAATTGATAGTGGTTATAAACATTACATGACTGGAGATAAAGATAAATTCATAACCATGGAACAATGTGATGGTGGTTCTGTTTTGGGAATGGTTCTCCCAGCATGATTAGAGGTAACGGTTCTATTTCTTGAACTAATGATATAACTTGTGATGATGTCTATTGGGCTGATGGATTGAAGTATAGTTTGTTAAGCATGTCTCAGTTGAATAACAAAGGATTCAAATTTGAGTTTAGTAATGGTGAATGTAAAATACTTAAGAAGAATGGAGAACTGGTAGCAACTGGTGAATAGAGAAAAGATAATCTATTTAAGCTGAATACTATAGTTGGTCATTGTTTGATTACTAAAGTTGAGGAGAGTTGGTTATGGCATAAGAGACTGTGTCATGTGAATTTTGATAACTTGGTAAAGGCCAATAAGAAGAAAAGTGTTAGAGGTTTACTGATACTGAATAAGATAGAAAATGAAATATGCAAAGAATGTCATTTAGGTAAGATGACTAGTTCAAGTTGTACAAGTAAAGTCTATTCTATAGAACATATCCTAGACTTGGTACACATAGACTTGCGTTGACCTATAAGCATAGAAATCTATTATGGAGATAAATAATTTATACTATTTGTTAATGACTACTCAAGAATGATGTCGGTAATGTTTCTAAAAATCAAATCAGATGCTTTTCATATGTTTAAGATGTATAAAGCTAGAGCTAAAAAAGAAATAGGAAGAACTTTGAAATGTCTTAGATCAGATAGAGGTGGTGAATATACATCTAATCAAATCATTGAGTATTGTGAAGAACATGGAATCAAGAGACAACTAACTGCACCGAGAAAATCCCAGTAGAATGAAATTGCAGAAAGGAGAAACAAATCAATTATAGAATGCGCCAGAACACTATTACATCATAAAGGAATTGCACAGAAATTTTGGAGAGAAGTTGTTATTACTATTGTATACACACTCAATCAAGTACAACTTAAGAAAGGGACAAACAAGACGCCTTATGAACTCTGGTATGGTCGAACACCTAATGTTAGTTATTTCAGAATAATTGGAAGCAAGTGTTATATTAAGAAAGATGATAGAGATGGGAAATTTGGTAGTAAAAGTGATGAAGGAATTTTTTTAGGATACTCAACTAGGATTAAAGCATTCAATTGTTTGAACAAGAAGACAAATAAGATGATTGAAAGTGCAAATATAAAGATTGATGAATTCTCAGAACAAAATGAAGAGAACAATGAAAAGAAACCAGATGAATAAAGTGAATTGATTTATTTTGAAACTGAACAAGCTAACACAAGCACCGATAACAACACCGCTAGGAGAAGCAAGGAATCAAGGTGAACGATTATAGAATATAGAACCTGTAACACCAAGGAATATAAGAATTAATCATAGTTTGACATGATGTAATCAAAGATAGGAATAATGGAGTATTAACCAGAAGTCAATTAAAATCCAAAAACATTACATGTCTATTATCAAAAATGAAACCGAGATTAGTTAAATATGCACTAAAAGATGAAGATGGGATACAAGCAATCATTGAAAAGATTGAACTGATCGAGAAGAACAAAACATGGTCACTAGTTCCCAAACCTAAAGACAAAAATGTTATAGGGACAAAATAGGTTTTTTAGAAACAAACTTAATGAGAATGGTGAAGTAATAAGGAATAAAGAAATACTAGTTTGCAAAGGTTATGCACAGGAAGAAGGATTAGATTATGGAGAGACATTTGCACCTATCGTGAGGTTGGAAGGATTCGGGATACTACTGGCTTATGTAGCTTAAAAAAGATTTAAAATTTATTAGATGGATGTCAAATCGGCATTTCTAAATGGAATACTAGAAGAAGAGGTATATATTGAACAACTTGAAGGATTTATTGATGAAAAGTATAAGAATTTGGTTTGAATATTGCATAAAGCACTATATGGTTTAAAGCAAGCACCAAGAGCATGGTATGAACACTTACACTCTTATTTAGTCAAGATTGGTTTTGAAAGAACAAGTGATAAAAGTAATGTATATTTGAAAACCAAAAGTGAAGAAAACATTTTGATTGCTGAATTTTTGTGGATGATATAATTTTTGGAGGAAATGATTCAATAAGTAAATCTTTTGTTGAAGGAATGAGGAAAGAATTTTAGATTTCTATGATTGGCGAAATAAAATTATTTATTGGATTGCAAGTTCAATAGATGCAGAAAGGTATTTATATTACTCAGTCAAAATACATTAAAGAGATACTGAAAAAATTTAGAATGGAAGACTCAAGACCTGTCGGTACACCTATGGTTACCGATTGTAAATTATCAAAGGTAGATGAATCAAAGGAAGTGAATGAAATGTTAAACAGATCAATGATTGGAAAGATAAAGTATGTTGTTCACAAAAGACCTGATATCGTACATGCAGTTGGTATAGTTGCCAGATTCTCATCAGATCCTAAGGATTCACATATGAACAAATGCAGATGAGAATCTGGCAATTATGGATTATGGTATGAAAGGAAAGGAGATTTTAACCTTCAAGCATATATAGATGCAGATTGGGCTAGAAATATTGATGACATAAAGAGCACAAGTTGTGGAGCTTTTTATCTAGGAAGCATATTAGTGTCATGGACAAGAAAGAAGCATAACTGTATTTCACAATCTACAGTTGAAGCTGAATATGTTGTTGTTGCCATTAACTGTCAACAAGTGCTATGGATAAAACAAATATTAGAAGGAATACATGAGAAATTTTCTCAACCTTTTGTTATACATTGTGACAACACAATTGCTATTAACATATCAAAGAACCCAGTAATGCACTCAAAGACCAAGTATATAGCTATAAAATATCATTTTCTAAGGGAACAGGTACAAAATAAAGAAGTAAAATTAGAATACGTTCCTAAAAAGGAGAAAGTTGCTGATATATTCACTAAACCACTACCTAATGAGAGCTTTGAATATCTCAGAGGTAAACTACGGGTCCTACCCCTATCAAAAGTTAACTAGAGAAAAGATGCAGTATGCATCAGTTCATAATACTTTAATAGAATATCTTAAGTATGAATTGATGTATGGGTAGACTACTCCATGGGGGAGAATTCTAGGTAAGAGAAGAAAAAGATACAAGATCAGTTGACAAAACAGTAAGGTTGATTGACTTTGGCATTTCTGTCAAAGTGGGAGAAGTAAAGAATACATAGAAGTAAAGAAAGGGGAGAAAGTATATGTGGAAAATGTTGAGGAAAGATTAGACATAGAGATGCATAAACAATAGAAAAATACTAAAGAGAATTGAAAGATTAGATAATTATAGAGAAAGGTACATGTAGTGATTTATTACTACAAGTCTTATTGCTATTTTTCCATCAATGCCAAAGGGGGAGATTGTTGGCATATGGTCAGATTGTTGGCATAACTGGAACATGGAGAGATTATTGATATAGTTGATATTGAAGATGTTGGATTGAGTTAATGATTTATGATGTTTTTCATTGATGTAAAATAAGAAAATTATTAACTATCGGCAAGGAGGAAGACCTATCGGCAAAGGAGGTTAGCTATCGGCGATTTAACAGCTATTAGACAAAATCAAAACATGTCAAGGCCGACAAGAAGGAAGAACAGTAAAATGATTTAATCAAATGATGGAACCATGATTGTTGGATCTAGGGCTAGGTTTTTATGATTAAATAAAATATACTTAAGGAAAAAGACAAAATGAAATTAGATTATTGTGATGAAGGAGAGGACAGAATATCGGCTAAATAGAAGATCTAATCAGAGAAGGATAATTGCGATCACAGAAGAGAATACATAAGATAATACAAAAGAGAATACAGAAGAGGATAAAGAGGATTGTAATGGTATATTATTGTGTTAGAGAACTTTATTGGATTTGATTTAGCAGATTTAGTGAGAACTACAGATAACTGTTAGTTGTTACTTTCTAACAATTGTAATAGTAAAATCCCTATCGGGTGGCCCTAACAAGTCTATTGTAAAATCCTTTAACAGGGTGGCATTCATAAAAGAGTGTCTAAATCCTCTAACCAGGTTACTCCTAATAGGGTAAAAACTTTAACAGTTCTCTATGTAAATCCCATAATCGGGTAGCATTTAGCAGTGCTTTTGTAATCCTTAACCGGGCAAGCTCTTAACCAGGCATATTTCAGATGAGTACAACTATTTGTGGGAACCAATCTCACATCGTGGTTTTTTCCCTAACTGGGTTTCCATGAGATAAATTTTGGAGTTAATGTTGTGTGACTGTTTATCTTATGATGCATGGATGTTTAATGTTTTGGTAACCAATAAGAGTATTATAGGTGAACTAAACTATAATCGGTTAATCTTATAGAATAAATTGTGGGACTATGTTTTAAAAGGTAAATTTGGTGTTACTGATTCACCGCCCCTCTCAGTAAGCAATCCTATACCTACATAGTAGAGGTTTGTCAACTTGGTCTACATAAAGGAGATGAACTAATAGTCAAAAAACCAAGAAAGACCCAAAATACATACAAGGAAATAGTTTCCAGCAAAAACCAACAAGATGCAAAAACCACAAAATTTATATAAAATCAAAAGTTCAAATCAAGATATTAAATAATCAAAATGTCCTCAATTAATTTTGACCACACAATCCGATCAAAAATATGGCATATAACAAAAACAAGCCAAACTTGATGATAATTTAGTTCTAGAGGGCACACAAAATGAGGCCCCTCCCAAAATACCCAAAAATCAAACTTAAAATCTCAAGATTCCAAGAAAACCCATAGGTTCTTATATGCCCAACATCCCAAATTTTTTGTAAAATTCTGATTTTTACTTCACCTAAGAAAATAGGTAGCCTAATGACATAAAAACTTTATTCAAACAAATACAATTTTGTGCAAGCCCAATCAGGTGTCAAATACATCCAAACAAGTTGGGAAATAAAAATGCACATCCCACTATTAAATTATAAGCATAAAATAACAATTATAAGAAGGAATGAGGGAGAAACAATTTCCCTACCTTAAAACAGGGTAAAACCCCAAAAAGGAGAGAAAAACATGAAGACTCTGAATGAGAAAACAAAACTTTCAAGAAACTATAGAAATCCTAGCATGATCCTAATGAGCCTCTACCCACAAAATTCCAATTTCTGGATTTCTCCCAACAAGCACAATTTGAATTTCTCCAAAAATGAGTTTGGAGAAAATTCCCAATTCACAAAATAAGAAGTGAGTCTAAATGAACTCCACTTTCAAATATAAAGACACTTTTCCCTCAAATAAAAATTTAATTAAATAACCAATCATTAAAATCCATAATAAAATTCTCAAAGATCCAACAATTAAATTAAATCAATTCCAACAAATGGACTATGCCTAAGACACGTTTGTCAGCGATAAAAAAAAGTAATATTTAATTATATCAATTAACATATAATAAGATATAATACAATATATCCTACTCGGATCCCTAAAATGCACAGATAGATATTGGTCTTTTAGAATATGCAATGAAATCCATGCTTTGCCTACACAACAACTGCAAGGTATAATAATGCAAATTAGATACATCATTCCAACTAGGAACAATATTAGCTTATTATATGGGCTGGCAATGTGACTATCTCCTATAATAACTATCGGGGATAAAGACACGCTCAGACTTGTGGAGCTAGGTGGAGTCGATGTCTAGTACTTGTTTACTAAAATAAGCACACATCAAGTGTAACTGCTCACAATATAAATAATCGAAGCACATATATAATAATCCAAAATGCAAGTAATGAAAGGATTTTTTTGGCGGCATAATCATTCTCATGTTTTTGAATATTACAAAACCACTCCTTTCATATTTAATCCTCATTTAAAATATAATGATAATAATTCCATTAAAAGAAAGCATTTAATAACATTTAACGACCATAATAACATATATCCAGGTAACATCTAAACGTGATAACAACCACATTTTATTACCCATTGGCACATATATAAGTGAAACCATGAAAAAATCACATCATAAGCCCCATATAATCTAAAATATTGCATTTGTCATATAGACCAGATATCATCATATATCATCATGTCACAACATCGCAGAGTCATCATGCATATATGAGCATCATTGAATCACAGATAACAACTACATCTAACACAATAGTGATATCAATATGGACAAAAGAATAATAATTGTACTAGGTGCATCTCACAATGCCAAAACTAAAATAACAAGTATGAAAAATCACAGATTGTAATGAGAGTCTAGCTTGGATCAAAATAACTAGAACAGAATGCAACCACAGGAGGAACTACAATACTTTTCCCCTTTATCATAGTTTTCTAATGAGACACTTGATTCTTTAAGTCTAAATCACTTATTTATTGGTTTTATTATTACATTTAAAGAATTTCCCCATTACAAAACCTTCATGATGTAGATATTTTAACTTATATATCTATTCTATAATACTGGCAAGATTAATGCCGCTATTATGCTTCAAGTGACTAATCCTATACATCATATCCTATGTGTGTTCATGCTAATGGATGCTACATTAGGGCCCTTTATTGTACTTTCACACTTTTTTTCTCATTGAAATGTATATCAACTTATAACTGATCCCACATCTTCTATTAATCATGTTGTACGTGTGACCATTCTCATTGATGACATATAAGGCCATTTATTTTGATTTCATAAGTTTTTTGGTCACTTAGAGTTACATCGTCATTATGCTACAAATGCTAAGGAAATTATTCTATCTCTAGTCTATTATTATTCTTTTAATGATGTATTCTTCCATTTTAATTGCTATATTTTAAAAAACAACGGTTATAGATATTTGTACATTTACCTTTTTTGATTGATTGATTACATTATCATGATTGAAATTATTTTAAAATATAATCTATTATTAATTTATGTTTTTATACTTATGCCCATCATTGATATATCTACTAGGGTATTACTACATTGAACTCGATAGTGTGGAAAATCTAACGAGGAGAGATATGGAGTAGGTAGGTACATAAATGATCACTAATGTTCTTAATTTTGATCATAATCTATCTTCTAAGTAAATTCCCTTGACTTCTTTGAATTCATGAGAACATATATAGCTAAAAGAAAAAAAAAATTAAAGGAAAATAATCATCCTTTATTGACTTCAAGTTTGTTTGTATACTGCATTTACTTTTATGCATGTTTGTGAATGAAAGTACTCATAGATGCATGAGCCGACTCATATGTATATATTCACAACTAAATAAAAAATGAAAGGCAAAATATAATGACAAAAATTGCATATCTTCAATATATTATAAATGTTTTCAAACAATATATTTAAATAGTATAATTTGTACATATACCCTATCCTTCATAACACATAATCCTACACTTATCACACATTCCTATATTTATATATACATATTCTCAATTCAATTATCTTATCTCTATATAAACTAGTTAAACTTAATTAAATATACAAGAATCTCTTATCTAGTCATGTGTATGGGACAGATTGGCATGGTCTATTTCCAATGAAGTCTCACTATCTAGGAAGGACCTTTTTGGAAGTTATATATGTGAACTCTTCTTATATATCTAAACTATATAAACAATTACACCAAATTACACTCATTTCAGCACAAGCATTTTTAAATTGGCTCTCCAATATATCTACTTGTTTTATTCTTATTTTGGCAAAGAATTTTTTAATCCCAAAAATTGCATATTTCATCCATATATATGAGCCAACTAGGGCACTATTAAACAATAATATTTTTTTTTTCTCTTGTTTTGTCCTCACGTCAATTGCCTTTCTTGTTTTGTCTTCCCGTCAATTTACGTTGATATGTGGGTAGATAGAGACATTTCCCACTATCCCATGTTTGCAGGGATTTTCTCCTTAGCCAAGAAATCCCACGAGCAAAAGCATAGATTTAATTTTTTGTTTCCTATTAGCATAGGAATGGTTGTTCTTCAAACATAAATGATATTTTAAGCTATAGCTACTTCAAATTTTGGTGCTAATTATATATATAGTTTTGTTAGTGGTAATCTCAAGTGCTTTGAATTATGCATAAGTGGTTTGTATTTTTTAAATAATTATAAAATGATAAAGATATTTTTTATTTTTTATTTTTGAAATAATAGGTTTTTATAAACTGATAATATAACTCTCTTATATAAAACATAGACCATAGCACAAAACTATAATAATCTATGTTGGAACAAACCAAATGGTATTGCTACTAAACCACAAAATTCTTCTGGTAATCTATGATAAAGAAAATATTTTAAGAGAGATAAATTTGGTTTTTTTTTTTTGGGGTGGGGGGTGTGGGGGGTGAAGAAGCTTTTAGGTTTTTTTGTAAAGAATGATTTAAAATGAGTCATTAGGTCTTTTTTGAATGGAGAATATGACTTTATAAAGAGATAAGAATGAAATTATGTTCTAAGTGATTTTAATGGAATGGATGCACCTCAATCCCAAATATTAAGTTGAAATAGGTCAATTAATTCTGCACTTATAAACCAAACTCCCAATGTTATTAGATTGTTGAAATAACTTAAAATGATTATCTTTAAAAAATTAAAAGAAATTAATTGTAAAATTTATAATCAAATTTAAGAAGGTAGACAAGTTTTGTGATGGAGGAGGAGCTAAAGAAATATAAAGTTGAAACAAAAATAAAGCCCTCTAAAACAATATTCTATTATAATACTATTAGAGCATAAATCGTTATTAAGTTTGTTGTAGAGGAGATCACTACATTCTTATTTCTTTTGAATTAAAGTTCTAATATATTTAGATAAGTTAAACTATTTTATAATGTAGTTTGGACATGAGGTTTGAGTAAATTGTCATAGTTATTCTAATTTATTATTGTTTGACAATTAATTTGTAAGTTATTGTAATTTGCAAGAAAGCATCCAATAAATGATTATATTGTTAGATAGACATAATCATAAATTATGATTATATTTTTTTATATGATTATATTGCTAGATAGTTCTATTATTTTATATATATGTGATGTTTGCATGTAAATGGATAAGAGGTTGGTAAAGTAGGCAAAGCTATGAGTTGAGAAAGTGATGGTGTTTTAAAACAATGTACTCAACAATCAATCAAAAGGACCAATTTTGATTAGATAGATGCACACACACATAGATCAAACACACAATCAATTGCTTGAGAAGGCCAACTTCTATCTAGGCGAAAAATTGGAGGGAAAAGAAATAGAGTGTAGTGTAAGGTGCCGAGAAACATAAACAAAAGGAGGTGATGAGCTGAAACTGTTGATAAATAAAATCATATTTACATTTAGTCTTTTGTTAATTATAAACATTATAATTATATCATAAGGTAAGTTAAATTTTTAATATGTAATTACTAATATGCAAAAAATTTAACAACCATATGCAAGGCCTATAATTTTTAGGTGCATACAAGTTGGCTACTTCTACTTGAGGACCATAAGCGAGTAGTTGTTATAGAAAAAAACATCATGATAGAGGACAAATTCTAAGCTATCTTATTAAGTAGCATAAGAAAAGACTATATTAATTCATAGATCCAAATACATTTACAAAAATGGGAAATTATATCTATAGATTTCCAAAAGAAATAAAAATCTTTAACACTTACTCTAAAGGGGAATTTGATGGATGAAATACAATATTATGCTAACTAAAAGTCATCCTCATTATATTAATATTATATTCTGGAAAGTCGGTATTATATTATATTAAAGAATACATCACTTTCTTTCTTTCTTTAACTTACATGCTATGTGGTTCATGGGATTTTACAAAATATATTTAACTAAAATATAAATATAGTAAAAAATTCACTTTATTTTTAACAACTTCATGTTGAATCTTTCTTATGGGAATTGAATCTATAAATTAGTTCCTTCATCCATTAAGAATATAGTAAAATAAAGGCACAATGCTAGTGTAATCCTCATATTATATTATATTTTTCCTACAATGACACTAGAGAAAAGGCCTAGGATGGTAACAACCAATGGGGTTAAATGGTAGTATTCTTGACAAGTTTAGGGACACAATCACTACCATGTTCCTTGTCATGGTATTAGGTTTAGGGACAAAATCCCTACTATTTTCCATGTCATGGTATTGGGTGGGATTGAGAAGAACTATCTCTTAAGCCGAGGAAAAATATTCTATTAAATAATATTAAAGCATTCATGGACCAAAAATATTTAAATAATTGCATGTGTGTAATAAGAGCAAGGCATTCTATAAAATACCTTAAGACAGTGTAGGAAGACAATGATGGAATTGGAGAGAATGCATTTAAAGAATTTTTCTTTAAAAAGAGGTAGAAAATGTTAAAATCGCTATAGAACACACACCAAACTTTGTTTAAGGAGGAACACGTTGACATATGAGAATGAAAAGAAACATAGGGAAAGTTTTGGTAGAAAATAATTGTTGCTTATGCGGGAAATTTTCTTGATGTAAATCATATTAACAAAGAGTGTTGGAATTGGTTTATGATGTTGTTGTTGGCATTCATGTTTTGTCACTGATGTCAACATATGTTTCTATAGAGGCATAATAGACTGGTTATTACTATTTCTTGATGACTGAAAAAAGTGTATGGGTATTATACGATTTCTTCAGAATGTGAGAAGATGGTGATGTGTACAAGGATATATTGTGATCTTATATCTAAGGTCACATGGCTTAATATTGCAGATTGAGTGAGTTACAGATGTCTTAGTGAAGACTGGGTACTGGACTATGACAGTGATCTTTGAAAGAGTTAGTCTTTGTGTTTTGAGGATAAATTGTGTGCGATATGGATTCATGTTATGTAAGATTTGGGAATGTCAAGAGACATGTTGAGGAATGTTTGTTATGATTCTTGGGTCGTGGGACTCTTGGTGATGTTGGTTGTGCCATGTGTTATGGAGGAGACCTATTTGGGTCTGACTTCAGAGATGTAGTGTGTATTGTGGAGTTCGAGCATGGATTACAGATCTTGGATTATATTTGATGAATTGTAATTAATGTTTACTTTTTATAGGTACTGTGTGTATCTTAGCAAGGGGTTAAGTAATTATTTGTGCATTGGGGAAGTCTTAATTGGCCGACCTATTTGCTTATTGTAAATCTATATAAAAGAAAGATTATTTTCTTTTATGGAAGTGTGGAAACAATGAAGTGTGTATGCTGCAAGCTTGTTTGTGTGAAGCCTTCTAGATGTAGAGAAGTGGATATGATTTAGAGACTTTATTGGAACTGATCAAGCAAAGACAGTTTCTATGAGATAGTTCACTGGATTGTATATTTATAATATACACTTGTATTTCGGACAGTAAGTCTTGAGGGTGGATTTAACCTTCTTTAGGCAGTGTGCCTGGTCAGTGAGCCTACTATTACTCTTAACTCCTAACAAGGTCTATCCTTTAACAAAGATTATGTGTTGTAATGCATTAATAAGCTCCTAATAGGGCTAAATCTTTTAGCAGGGATACTATACTCTCAATGCATTATTTGTGGGTGCTAATTCCCACCGGGGTTTTACCTTTAATAGGGTTTCCTCGACAACAAAGGATAGTGTTATGGTGTTGCATTTAATATGTTTTCATTTGGATTAAATTTTTGGTTTATAATGTTTAATTCTTAATAATATGTCTCACAACTGATTCACCCCCCCTTAGTTGTGTTGGTGGACTATTATTCCTACCAATTGGTATCATAGATTCTGGTCCTTAGAGAGAAAGCTTAACAACTTGAGGTGATCCTAAAAATGGCATACTACAGGAAGGATAGTCCAAAGTTTGATACCGAAAACTTTGAAAATTGGAAGAAAAAAATGAGAACTTATTTGTTGTGTTTGGGAATTGATTATCGGATGATTACCAAGAAGGATGAACCTGTCAAGACTAAAGATAAACTGGACAAAGCTACTGATGATGAAAAGAAGTTATTTTCTTATAACATAGTTGCAAGAGAAGCATTGATTAGTGCGCTCTCTGAAGATGAATTCACAGATGTTAAAGACTTAGATTCTGCACATAAAATTTGGTCAATATTGGAAGCACTATATGAAGGAGATAAGTTTACTAAGAAGGAAAATTTGTAGAACTAGAAGACAAGGATGGGAAATTTGAAAATGAAATATGATGAGAACATTAGAGCTTATGTACAGAGAGTTAAAGAGGTTTTTATTGGGATTAGAAACTCTAGAGGCACATACAATGAAGAAGAAGTGATTGCAAAGATTCTTAGATCTTTGACACCTATTTACAAAACTAAAGTACAAGCTATAAAGGAGATCATACCCTTGATGGCAAACTTCAATAGAGAGATGTTGTTTTCAAAACTAACTACCTTTGAGGCTGCAGAACTGAGAGATTCATTACCTAAATTTGAGATAACATTTAAGGCGACTGTGCATAAAAATAAAAAGACTTTATTAGGGACTATGAGCACTAGCAAGATTGACTTGAGAGAAGAACTTGGTGAATATGCAGATGACTAGGAATAGATACAGGAAGAAGAAAGAAAGTTGGATGAAATTTTTGCCCTGATTGCTAGAAGAGAAAAGAGAGGTAAGGGTAAGTTTGAAGGAAAGTTACCTCTAAAATGTTTTTCATGCAATAAGATAGGTCATTTTGCATCTAGACGTCCTACAAGGGTTCCTAAGCATAAATCTAAGTTTTATAAAGCTAAGTATTCCGAGGATAAGGAATGTTACTATGCTAGTGAAGGTGGTTCTGATGATAATGCTATTGATTTTGATGAGATTGGATTTATGGCTATCAAGCATGATGAACCTATTCATGAAGAGAGAGCCCTAGTGTCACATGTTGAAATGAACCATATGACTAGAGATAGAAATAAATTTGTTAAGTTAACCAAGTATGATGGTGGTGTTGTGAGATTTGGTGACAACACTCTTAAGCTTATCATTGGAGTTGGATCTATTTATTTGGATGGAAAGACTAATACTAACGATGTGTAACTTGTTGATGGACTTAACCATACTTTTTTGAGTGTTGGACAGCTAGTGGACAAAGTTTATCAATTGAAATTCATTGATGGGAAATGCTATATCAGAAGTAAGTCAAGAGAACTGATCGCATCTAGTACTAAGTTGAGAGGTATTGTATTTCAATTGAATACATCTGAGGCTTCTTGTTTTTTTGTGAAGTTGATGATAGTTAGTTATGACATAGAATATTTTTTCATGTAGATTTTGATAATATTGTGAAGACAAGTATGACTAATGTTGTCAAAGATCTATTGAATATTGCAAAACCATCTAACACCATGTGTAGAGAGTGTGTAAGGGGGAAACATACTAGAAGAAGTTTTAAAAGAAAATCTTTCTCAGCGAAAGGGAAGTTGGATCTAATGCATATAGATCTATGTGGTCCTACAAGAATACGATCTTACTATGGTGAAAGGTATTTTATAATTTTTGTTGATAACTTTTCTTGGATGATGTGGGTTACATATCTGAGAGAGAAATTTGAGGCTTTTGACGAATTCAAGATATTCATAGAAAAATTTGAGAATGAATCAAGTTTAAAGATAAAATGTTTGAGATCAGATAGAGGTGGAGAGTTTACTTCAGAATTGTTCAATACCTATTGTGAAGAGCATGGAAGATACAAGTAAACATCTACTCCTAGGACACCACAATAGAATGCAATAGTAGAGAGAAGAAACAAAACAATATTAGATGTTGCAAGAACCATGTTGCTGGAAGGAAATGTATCACATGTTCATTGGAGAGAAGCTATTGGTACTGCTATTTATACTTTGAAAAAAATTCAGATCAGAGAAGGTACAAGTAAGAATCCTTATGAATTATGGTTTAATCATACTTCTACTATGAAATATTTTAGAATATTTGATAGTAAATGTTATCTCAAAAGAGATGATGAGATAGGAAAGTTTGATGCTAGAAGTGATGAAGGAATCTCCCATGGTTATTACACTAAGAGAAAAGCTTATAAATGTTTCAATCTGAGATTGAGGAAGATGATTGAAAGTGCTAATGTGAGGATTGATGAAAAGTTCCAAATTCAGGAAAGAATATATGACTGTAACCAAACTATAGAAATCAAGGAGGTTATTGCAAATCAAGAAGACCCTTTTGATATTGACCATGAGATTGAGGTATGTTAAGATGACTCAAATGATCCTACTGAAATTCATAAGACTCTGAGGTATGTTAAGAAAAACCATCATGAAAATCAAATTATTGGCAATTCAAAAAAAGGCATGATGACAAGATCAAGATTAAGAGATGAATTTTGTTTGATTTCTCAAGTTGAACCAAAATCTACTGATGAGGCATGTAGAGATGAATCTTGGAGTAAGGCTATGCAGGAAGAATTAGAACGGATAAAGAAAAATAACACTTAGGAACTGGTTCCTAGACCTAAAGACAAGAATTTTATAGGAACTAAGTGGGTTTTTAGAAACAAGATGAATGAAGAAGGAATGGTTGTAATAAATAAGGAAAGGCTGGTTTGTAAAGGCTACTCACAACAAGAAGGTATAGAATTTGAAGAAACATTTTCTCTTGTTGCCAGGCTTGAGGTTGTAAGATTATTTCTTTCTTATGCTGCACATAAAGACTTCAAAGTATATCAGATGGATGTGAAATCTACATTTCTGAATGGAGATCTAGAAGAGGAAGTATATATTGAACAGACTGATGGATTTCCTCTAACAAAAGATGAGGATATGGTTTGCAAGTTGAAGAAGGATTTGTATGGATTGAAACAAGAACCTAGAGCATGGTATGTAAGATTGGACAGGTATCTACTTCATCTTGGTTTCAGAAAAAGTAATGCAAATAGTAATTTATGCTTAAGAACTAGTGAAGATGAAATTATAATAGTTGAAGTTTTTGTTGATGATATCATTTTTGGAGGAAATGATGTAATGAGTAAAAAAATCTCTAAGGAAATGGAAAATGAATTTGAGATGTTAATGATTGGTGAGATGAAATTTTTCCTTGGATTACAAATCAATCAGAACAAGAATGGTATTTTTATTTCTCACACAAAGTATCTTAAAGAAATATTGAAAAAGTTTGGAATGGAAGATTGTAAACCTGTTGGAACACCTATGGTTACTATGGTCACAAGCTTACTACTAATGAAAAATCTCAGAGTGTTTATCAGACAAAGTACAGATCTATGATTGGAGGCTTATAATATCTGACTCACACTAGACCAGATATTTCTAATGCAGTTGGAATTGTGGCAAGATATCAAGCATATCCTAAAGAGACACACCTTGCTATTGTGAAAAGAATATTTAGATATCTGAAAGGAACACTGGATTATGGCATATAGTATAATAAATCTGATGATTTTGATTTGCATGCTTATACTAATGTTGAGTGGGAAAGAAATTTTGATGACAGAAAGAGTACAAGTGGTGGTGCATTATTTCTTTGGAAAATATTGGTTTCTTGGTTAAGTGAAAAGAAGGATTGTATAGTTAAGTCTACTATTGAATTAGAGTATGTTTTTTCTACTATAAATTGCACATAGATTGTGTGGATGAAGAAAATGTTGAAGGACATTGGGATAAATTTTGATGATCCAGTGGTTATCCATTGTGATAACACTGGCATAGTGAATATGTCAAAGAATCCAGTTATGCATTCAAAGACTAAACATATTTCCATTAGGTATCATTTCTTGAGAGACAAGGTTGCAGAGAAGGAGATTAGATTGGAGTATATCAGCACAAAGGAACAGATAGAAGATATATTTACAAAACCTTTTCCAAAGGATGCCTTTGAGTATCTTAGAGGTATGCTTGGGGTGAGAGCCCCTCCTTGCGAGAACTAAATTGATGCAATAATGCATCAGTCCAGTGCTTTCAGAGCTATATCATTTTATGGACTTGATGTATGGATCTACTCCTCAAGGGGAGTGATCAAAAGAACATTATAGAACACATTTGGGTGATTTTACACTTGGTTTTTGGAGGCATGAAGATTTGAAAAAGATACACCTTGCATAGGAATGAAGAAGAGTTATGGAACCCTTTTCCATTGTTGTCAAAGGGGGAGAGATTCTATGTGAAAATCCCTACTATTTTAGGGAGAGCTGTGTTGAGGATATTGAGAAGACTATATTGAGAGTGAGTACTTTTGGGTTGATGAATTTTCCCATATGTTGTCATCAATGCTAAAGGAGCAGATTGTTGGAATTAGTTTCTGATGTTTTTGTTGGCATTCAAGTTTTGTCACTGATGTCAACATATGTTTCTATGGAAGCAGAATGGACTGGTTATTATTGTTGCTTGATGACTGACAAAAGTGTACGAGTACTCTATGGTTGCTTCAAAATGAACGACAATGGTGATGCGTATAGGGATATGTTTTGATCTTATTTCTAAGGCTGCATGGCTTAATATTGCAGATTGAGTGAGTTACGGATGTCTTAGTGAAGACTAGGTACTGGAATGTGACAGTGATCTTTGACTGAGTTAGTCTTTATGTTTTGAGGATAACTTGCGTGCGATATAGATTCATGTTATGCGAGCTTGGGAAATGTCAGGAGACATGTTGAGGATTTTTTTTATGATTTTTGGGTTGCAGGACTCCTAGTGACGTCAGTTGTGACGCGTGTTTTGGAGGATACCTATTTCGGGCTGACTTCATAGGTGTAGCATGTATTGTGGAGTCCGAGCATGGATTACAAATCTTGGATTATATTTGATAAATTATAATTGGTGTTTACTCATTATAGGTACCATGTTTATCTTAGCAAGGGGTTAAGTAATTATTTGTGCATTGGGGAAGTCTTAATTGGCTGACCTATTTACTTATTGTAAATCTGTATAAAAGAAAGATTATTTTCTTTTATGGAAGTGTGGAAACAACCAAGTGTGGATGCTACGAGCTTGTTTGTGTGAAGTCTGCTAGATGTAGAGCAGAGGATATGATTTAGAGATTTCATTAGAACTTATCAAGCAATGATAGTTGCTATCAGACAATTCACTGGATTGTATATTTCTTATATACACTTGTATTTCAGACAGTAAGTCCTGAGGGTGGATTTAACCTTCTTTAAGCAATGTGCCTGGGCAGTGAGCCTACTATTACTCTTGATTCCTAATAGGGTCTATCTGTTAACAAGGAATATGTACTGTAATGCATTAATAAGCTCCTAACATGGCTAAATATTTTAGCAAGGATACTATACTCACAATACATTATTTGTGGGTGCTAATTCCCACCGTGGTTTTACCTTTAACAAAGTTTCCTCAATAAAAAAGGATTGTGTTATAGTGTTGCATTTACTGTGTTATCATTTGGATTAAAGTTTTGGTTTATAATGTTTAATGTTTAATAATATGTCTCACAATGGTTACACCCACCCCCCCTCTCAGTTGTGTTGGTGGAATGTTATTCCTAATACAAAATCATCTGATCAGATTAATAATCAAATTCCAATTCCAATTAAATGCCTTTTTTTTAACAAAAGATATTGTTTAGTTGATTTCTAAGGCAACCCGCATGACGAGCATTAGTAGTTTATGTTTTGTTTTCAAATATTCATCGATCGAGTCTTTGATAGCATCATGTAGGCAATTGTTACTCAATTTTAATGATCAGACCAAAAAAAATTAATTATTAGCCATTAGCGCATAAATATGATCAAGAAATCCCTTGCTATTTTGTCAGTCTGACCCAAAATAATGAAACAGTAGCAAGAAATGACACTTTTACTGAAAATGACTAAACATTTCTCAGAAATGACTAAATCCATAAGATATGACTAAATATTCACCAGAAATGACTAAATCAGTAGGAGACGAGGAAAGATTTATGGGAAACGATTAAATGCAAAGGAAATGACTAAACAAGAAAAAGGAAATGGTGAGTTAGTCTTTATGTTTTGAGGATAACTTGTGTGCGATATAGATTCATGTTATGCGAGCTTGGGAAATGTCAGGAGACATGTTGAGGAATTATTTTTTATGATTTTTGGGTTGTAGGACTCCTAGTGACGTCAGTTGTGACTCGTGTTTTGGAGGATACCTATTTCGGGCTGACTTCATAGGTGTAGCATGTATTGTGGAGTGCGAGCATGGATTACGAATCTTGGGTTATATTTGATAAATTATAATTGATGTTTACTCATTATAGGTACCGTGTTTATCTTAGCAAGGGGTTAAGTAATTATTTGTGCATTGGGGAAGTCTTAATTGGCTGACCTATTTACTTATTGTAAATCTGTATAAAAGAAAGATTATTTTCTTTTATGGAAGTGTGGATGCTACGAGCTTGTTTGTGTGAAGTCTGCTAGATGTAGAGCATAGGATATGATTTAGAGATTTCATTAGAACTTATCAAGCAATGATAGTTTCTATCAAATAGTTCACTGTATTTTATATTTCTTATATACACTTGTATTTTAGACAGTAAGTCCTGAGGGTGGATTTAACCTTCTTTAGGTAATGTGCCTAGGCAGTGAGCCTACTATTACTCTTGACTCCTAATAGGGTCTATCCGTTAACAAGGACTATGTACTGTAATGCATTAATAAGCTCCTAACATGGCTAAATATTTTAGCAAGGATACTATACTCACAAGTACATTATTTGTGGGTGCTAATTCCCACCGGGGTTTTACCTTTAACAATGTTTCCTCGACAAAAAATGATTGTGTTATAGTGTTGCATTTACTGTGTTATCATTTGGATTAAAGTTTTGGTTTATAATGTTTAATGTTTAATAATATGTCTCACAATGGTTACACCCAGCCCCCTCTCAGTTGTGTTGGTGGAATGTTATTCCTAATACAAAATCATCTTATCAAATAAATAATCAAATTCCAATTCCAATTAAATGCCTTTTTTTTTAATGTAAAAGATATTGTTTAGTTGATTTCTAAGGCAACCTGCATGACGAGCATTAGTAGTTTATATTTTGTTTTCAAATATTCATTGATCGAGTCTTTGACAGCATCATGTAGGCAATTGTTACTCAATTTTAATGATCAGACCAAAACAAATCAATTGTTAGCCATTAGCGCATAAATATGATCAAGAAATCCCTCACTATTTTGTCAGTCTGACCCAAAACAATGAAACAGTAGCAAGAAATGACACTTTTACTAAAAATGACTAAACATTTCTCAGAAATGACTAAATCCATAAGATATGACTAAATATTCACCAGAAATGACTAAATCAGTAGGAGACGAGGAAAGATTTATGGGAAACGATTAAATGCAAATGTCTTAGTGATGTTACCTTCCTGGAGGTGATGAAATTTTGATGGGAAATGACTAAAGAGGGACTGGAAATGACTAAACAAGAAAAGGAAATGGTGAAATATTCCTAGAAATGATGAAACTTTGTCTGGAAATGACGTTCTGTTGTCTTCTTCTTGTCCCGCAAAATAGAATGTGATGAAAATCACAAAAATGAGGACTCACAGCCCCATGGTGGGCACCAAAATGTGATGTATTTTAATTGTTTACTTGCAAATATACAACACAACACTCAATATGACATTACATTAGCAAGTTAATTCATAGAATCAACCAAATTGATCAACAAACTCACTAAAATCATCTTATTGCTTCCTACAAAGACATATCCAATTAAATTCTATTAAATTCTCTCATATTATGCACAAATTCAACTTGAATTGACAATTCTATGATGGAAGATTATATACAACACATGAATGCACCTAATAATAATATTTTTGATGATTTTTTATACAATTGGGATGAATTGAGATAAGAATGCAATCTAAGAATGCTGAGATTAATCTAAGAAAGGCTACAAATGATGCTAAATTATTCAATCATCAAACTAGCATAACCTTTTTACTATCAATGCACTGTCTAGAATGAAAAATAGCATTATGTCTATGCAATGAATGATCTATATGCCAATTCCTTAATTGAGCTTTGTTTTATAGATTTCCTTTTGGAGGGAAATATTTGAATTTGAATTCAAAGGTTGAGATCGAATTGAAGATGTGTGGTTGTAATTCAAACTTGATATATCCATGTCCTATCATTTGATTGGTTAGTGAGTTAACTTTTAAGCCATGTTGAGGGGGTTTCTAGAACAATTAATTAATTTCATTTAATCAATAACTCACCATGTGAATTTTTAATTTTGATTTGATTAATTAGGCTAGGATTAATTAATGAATTAATTAACTCTTCTCAAATGTTTGATTATTTGATTTTTGATGAATTATGTAATTAAATCAATCTAATTCAATTACACAATTAGGATTGAGACTGGATTTGATGTCCTGATTAGAACCTAGGATAATTCAATTGAGAGAAACAAATTTGGAATTAGACTGAGGAGACTGAGACCTACAGACTCAAATTTTACAAATTTGAAAACCAGTGTCAAGGGCACCCTAAGCACCATTTACTTGAATTTTTTTATGAAACTTTCGAGGAAGCTTCTGAGCAACATTCTAGTCCCAAAAATACGACTTTAATTCATATCAAACATTTATGGGTCAAGGGCACCCCAAGCACCATTGACCTCCAGATTTCAACCTAGATTTTAGACATAGGTTCCTTTATGTCTCTTATTTCTATATATATAACTTATGTTAACATATTTGTTCTTTTGTCTACTATGTATGTCAAAGCCCCTCAATTTCCCATCTTTGGCCCTAGATCTAGCATTCAACTAACATCCTTTGCATAGTCCATTTCAACTCAAGCAAGGACTAATGCACCCACCTTGTACTTAATCCCTCTCCATCAAATCTAAGGTTGAGTCGAGCACATTCACTCTCCTTTAATATAATCAATAAGAACAAAACAAGTCTTGTTCCTAGTTTGCATGCATAAGCTAGTGAAAAATCTCTCATCTCCTTCTTCACCTTACACTAACATATAGCCAAATGCTCATTTCCAATTATTCAAATGCAAATTACGAACTATTTATTTACCTTGAACAATTCCCCTATCTAAGGTATATTAGTCTCCTAACAACACTAGATCATATGATCAATAAGAATGACTGAATAGCTCTATATTTTATTAATGAAATTCCTCAATTAGTTATTCCTAAGAAGGATAACCATCCTCCACCACTTTCTAATACAACTAATCTTTCATGATTCTTATTATTATAATCATAAATATCAACCAAACACTTTTTAATCCTTTTAATAATTACTTAATATAAATCATAAACTTAAAATATCTTTATAGTGGAACTAATGATAATAATCATCTAATCTTAAGATTCTCATTTGAAAATATCCATTCAAAGCAATTATTGTAACTAACATAAGGTCTCTAAATACTATCACATAACATCACTCATGATCATTTTACATCTAGTTATTATTATTATTATATAATGGAATGTGCATGTAAAAGATTGCCCCCTTTAGTTTCAGTGCTGTTCTCTTCACCCAATCCAAAGCCATGAAGCTCTAGCCCCATATGAGGGGCAAAGTGAATACAGATGGTTGTTTTTAACCAACCATAATGTAATCAACATGGAACAATCATTCCCGCACATGTAAAGCACTAACAAACATTAATCTAACAACTTATAAAAGAAATAAAGTTGAAATTCAACATAACAATAATCAAGTGTAATTCATAGCTAGCTTGGGAGATGTAATGCTCTCTTCCCAATAAATCCCTTTACACCAAGGAAGCACATATATTCGAGAATTCCCCTTGTATTTTGATTACTTCCATGCTAATTATTTTAGTTGGGGCCATTTCCCATGGCCCTAAGTTTTAAACTATTCCCCTCGCCCAAGTTAAATATAATCTTGATCTAACATTTGAGACTTTATCGAATTGGGAGAAATTAAGACTTTCTTTAGGGCAATCATATGGGGCACCGTTGACCAAATTGTGGGGTACCCTACAATTTTGGGGTACCCTACCCTTGAACTTCACTTAATGAGGACCGTTTGTTTGATTTGGCTACCGTTTACATAAGTGTTTTAGAAAGGGAAAAAGATATTTTGGCCGACAAACTTTTCCTTGCTCAAAATTAAATATTAAGGCTTTCAATGTGGTTATTTAAAAAATAATAATAATGTTTAGTTATTTTATAATGAAACAATATTTTCATGATTGGTTATCAATTGAATGATTTTTTATTTTTACTTTATATTCAGCAATATCGAATTCTGATAAAATAAGTAGTTAGGAAGGTTTTAAATAACTAATTAGAAAAAAATAAGTATTAATATGAAAAAATATTATTACAAGATAAATATATCATGAATATTGAGTTTGAGATCTCATCATGAATTTGATGGTCAATGCAAGTCTTTTATTCACAATGTATTAATTGACTTGGAGTTGGTTGTTTTGCAATTTGATTTACTCTAGCTAATAAATGCTATCTTGTGTGTATTTAACATTATAGGTAATGAACAAGACAATGATGCAATCTAGAAGAATATGTTAGAGCAAATATTTTGTTGTATTTTTTTTTATAATAAGTACAATGTACATAAATAATGATAAGATAAGAAGACTTCTAAAAGTATATTTAAATGTGTTATAAGAATGATGATATTTTTTACATAATAAAATTAGAAATAAAAGACATTGTAGAGAAGAAAAGTGTATATCTTGTTTTATAAGTTTTTTATTCTACATACAATTTTGGTTATGTTAAATATGTGATGTTCTAATATTCAAATTATCTTATTTTGTGTATAAGCTAGCTTGAACATAAATCCATCAACTCATAAAAATTTTCAAGTCCAAATGTTATAGAGAAAAAATTACTAGAACCATTCATGTAGTCACAATTTGACTATGCGTGTATAATTATCACTTGGATAGGATCTTCTCCTCTTAATTTAAAATATTATCCCATTTTGAAGATCTAGAACTTTTGGATACTTGTCAATCTTTTTCGAATACATTGAGTTCAACACCAAATGTATTTAGAGACAAGCCTCTAGCTATTGTCTCATCATTATGTTATGGGACCCATTTACATTAAACCATATATAGACTAAAATTATTACATCAACACTTCCATAAATAAATATTAAAATATAAATTCATCATCTAGGCATTTTACATTTCTACATGGCACACATCAAATCTTCTTCATCAATATCAAATATTAATTAGTGCATCGTCTTAAAATGGAAGCACTTCCATGTTAAGAACGTTTAGCCCTCCTTAGGGGATGTTTTTTACCACTATCATACTGTCCCCTCATTTCTGCATCATCTCCTGCTTCTATGCCTATTTAGGACCCTGATTGGGCCTCTCCGGGCACCTTCCATCCCACCTGGCACATTTTCCAGGGGTTCTGACCTTGACCTAGGTCAGGGTCGACCTCGACCTTGACCTGGGTCCCCATTTCAAATCTGGAAACTTGTCAGCTGCTGGAGGTCATCAAAAATTCATTTTTTCCGCTTCCGGGTCAGTTGTTTTGGGTTCTGAAGTGGCAAATCCTAAATTATATTTAATATAGGTCCTCTTCTAGGGGCATGGGTCTAATTGGAATTTAATTTTCCTATGTCGGCCTCTCTAGAAGATTGTGCCCTAGTTTCATATAAAAGGAAGCCTTTCTCTCTCATTTTCTCTAAGTCTTCTGAGTACAAAAAAAGGCTCTAACCAAGATTTTGTCAAGAAACAAAAGGTTCAAGTATCCATTTTTCTACATGTTTCCAAGCTTTCAATGTGTTCAATTCTTCCTCTCAAGCATTCAATCTCTCCATTGAAGATCAAGGATTCAAGCTTTCAAGCCATTTGAAGAGATTTGGTTCAAGCATTCAAGATTCATCATTCAAACCCTAGATCTAGCCATCATGGTGGTGTCATCTTCCTTCAAGATCCTTTGTGCATCCTCAACACTCATTCATTCTCTTCAAGGTAGATTCCAAGCATACAATCATGGAGGTTTATGGTTTCTATTGAGTCCAAGCTTTCATATTTACATACTTGCTACATTTGAATTACAATTGCATATCTATTAAATATCATAGCTTCATTCTTAGATTCAATTCTGTTACTTGCTAGCATTTTATACTTTATTGATGTCAAGGTTAATTCCTAAATCAGGGTTTGACTAAGGCAAACCCCTCCCCCCCAACAAACAAATCTCTTTTTCCTGTAGGTACAGGTTTGGGACTGTGGATTTGAACTTAGATCTGGATACCCTTTTCAGCGAACTATCAGGATCCATGAACAGATTTTCTATCAGACCTGTGTAGGTCAGGGGTGACATTTGTGGGTCAAGGTCAACTTTTTTCACAAGACGGTGTCGGATCGGAAAAAGATTTCTGGGTTTTGTTCGTGTCTGCATTTCTATTGCGGATCATACTTCATATTTTCCAGAAACAGAGTACAAACCTCATAAAATAGCATTCTTTAGATCTGCAATTCTTAAAGGTTGGTAGTTCCTCTCATCATTTTCAATTACTGTTATATATCATATCTCCTTAATCATAAAACATAATTTAAGATCTTCTTCCTTACTCTCATTTCCAAATGGTTGATTCATTTGTGTATTGATCCTTCTTTTGGGTTAATCAACTT
>MU225164.1:342058-356375 GCA_018584345.1 Thuja plicata
TCCTCAGAATGGGATACTACTGGCAAACAATGGAACAAGATTCTTTCACATTTGTCAAAAAGTGTCCTCAGTGTCAACAACATGGTAATTTAATTCATGCTCCTGCTCGTGAGCTTCGTAATCAAGTCACTCCGTGGCCTTTTAGCATTTGGGGTTTTGACCTTAATGGAAAAATCTCACCAGCTTCTTCTCAAGGACATACGTATATTCTCACGGCTACGGATTATTTTACAAAATGGGTAGAAGCTATCCCTCTTCGCTCTACTACTGCAGATGTCATTTGTGATTTTATCCTTAATCATATTATAGCACAATTTGGTATTCCTTCAATGATAGTTTCAAATAATGGTACATCTTTTAAGAACAAAGAAGTCACGAAATTCATGGAGAAATATCATATACAACATAGATTTTCTACTCCTTACTACCCTCAGCCTAATGGTCAAGCTGAAGCATCAAACAAGGTTATTGAACAAATATTAAAGAAAACAGTCAGCAAACATGCGAAAGATTGGCATACACAACTTACTTATGCCTTGTGAGCTTATAGGACTAGTGTTCGTACAGCCACTAGCACTCCACCTTATAATCTTGTTTATGGGACTGATGCTATCATACCTTTGGAATTAGAAATACCATCTTTGCGTGTTTCATTTCATGGGATCATTGACAAAGATACTTTCTGAGAGCAATAATTACAAGAATTAGAAATGTTAGACGAACAAAGAATAAATTCTTTGGAACACATTAAAGCTTATCATAAATCACTCCAAAAAAAATATAATCATAAAGTAATTGAACGATCATTCTCGATAGGTGATTTAGTCTTATATGAGAATCAAAGAAATGTGAATGCTTTACCTGGTGAAAAAGGAAAATTTAGTCCAAATTGGCTTGGACCCTTTGTAGTAATTGAGGATTTTACTTCAGGTGCTTATAAAATTGCTGATATGAATGGCATTCCTCTTAGGGAACCTATTAATATTATGCATCTCAAACATTATTATACTTAAATCATCATTTCTTTATGTATGTATGTGTTCCTTATAGAATAATTATTTTATAAGTTATGCAATTTAGAATGCATTCATACATATTTTCCTTTCCTCTTTCTTTTATTAAGTTTTATGCATTGATGAAAGTAAAAAGTAATCAAATATAGAACTAATTGTTCCAGAACAAAGTTTTCTTTATAAAAATTTTTTTTGAGTCCAATACATGTGTGGCACAAAGTGCCATATCTATCAATCTCTATCACGATACTCTGAAGGTTGGTGGCTCCCAGATCTCTCAGATCTATGGTATGAGGCTGAGGATCTCAGAATGGTAGTTCATGTGTGACTCCTTGATATGCTCATCTCCTAGATCCACTCATGAGCTCTCTACATGTCAGCCATCAGTTTCTCTTCCCTCTCCTTGCATAACCTCAACTCTCGCCGCACACTCAGGAAGATATCTGCATGTCTTCTGGGATCCCTTTGTCCTTCACGGGACTCTCTCTCACTAGCTGGCAAGCGGTAGGATATACATTTATCCTTCAGAACCTTGGATACAAAGCTCCTCCACTCCACTACACTTCCTGCAAAATTCAAAATGAAAAGCTTACTAAATTTCTTCTTCTTAGATAAAATCATTATTCAAAGACATTCTAAAGCTATATCATACCTGGATCTCCAACCTGGACATCACTAAAAATTCTAGATGGTGGGGGCATGGAGTGACTACTCTCCCCTTGTTCACTCTGTTTGGGTCTCGGTGGTGGTGTCTCTATATGTGCTCGAGGAGGTCGCTACAATCTCAGGGGTGTAACATAGACTGGATGATCACCAGTGTCTATACTGTGACCTGGGGGCATCTTTGCTACTCCTTCCTCTGCTCTCTCCTCCTCCATAGGATCTCCCCCAAGGGGAGGTTCCTCCTCATCTCTCTGATCCTCCTCCTCCTCTCCTACTGGTATGTCATCTCCTCGGTGATTCCTCTCTGAAGGACCGGGATCACCTATGGGGTAGTCATCGGGGAAGATATGATGGGTACCCTGTAAACTCCAGTATCTGATATACTCTCTACTAACACCGGCATAGGATATCTCAGCAGCTACCTCTATATCCTTGGTCTCATTCATCTCACTATCCACAATATCAACTACTATCGGTCGACGTATGGCGCCGGGTCTCTGATAGTATCTCATAGGATATGTGTATCGAGGTACTGTATGAGGAACCCCCTGTACCAAACCAAACTATCTCATCACTCTTTCATAATAGTATGGCATCATGACATGATTAGTTGGACCTTCCAACAGCTTACATTGCTATGAGTGTCTCAACTGATGTCGAGTATCTGGCCACTCTACCATCTCACAGTAAGGTCTCCATATCACATCTATACCTGGGATACGGTCAAAGCATACCCTCCAAAAGAGGATATCTTTGTGCTTCCAGACATCTACCAGTGGATATGCAAAGGCTCTAGGTGTGCTCGCATCTACCATCATAAGATTACCCTATGGTCATGTACATGTATAATGCTCAAACATCCAAACCTGTAGCAGGGTGCACACCATAAGACTCTCCCGCTGATACCTCACCAACTGACTCAGATCATGATAAAGATGGGCTAACATACTGCGGCCCCATGCGAAAGTGACCCTGTCACTCTCCATCCTACGTACAAGATGGGTGAATGGTGCTAAAAACACTGTACCCTTTGTGTTGGGCACTACAACCAAAGCAAGTATACACAGCATCACTCTCTGTACCAAGGGTGTTGGACCTGCTAGTATGGTTGCCAAAGTTATCTAACCTAATCGGGTCCTCATCTATGCTACTCATCCCAAATAGTACTCCATATCTACAAAAACCTCAGATGAACCTCGTGGTCCTCTCAGTCTAACAGGCTCACCTCAGACTAGAAGCCGCATGATCCTATAGACATCCTCAAGTGTGACTGTAATCTCTCCCGATGGAAGATGGAAAGAACATGTATCCTCGTCCCATCTCTCTACCAGGGCTGATATCATAGGATGATAGAATCTCAGCTATGGTAGGACTGCTACCCAGTATAATCCTATGTCTCTCAATAACTATATCTCATCCTGTTGTAGCTCGACAACACTCCCTCTGACAGATAACAGTAACCCTGCAAAGGGATGCTCTCGAAGACGGACTGGATCCTGCAAGCACAAGTATGGATCATATCAGTACTTCTGCATCAAACATCTACTATACCCACCTAACATGGTCAAGGTTGGCCTTTTTGGGTCAAGGTTGACCTTTATGGGTCAGGGTCGACCTTTATGGGTTAGGGTCAACGTTTTTGGGTCAGGGTCGACTTGGCCCCAAAAAGGACAGAACCTCCCCAGTCAGGGTCGACCTTTATGGGTCAGGGTTGACCTTACTGGGTTAGGGTTGACCTTATTGGGTCAGGGTCAACCTTCCCTATAAAAACATCAAAATTTCAATCACAGGTACTGGAAATAGGAGCATACCTCAGGCAGTGGTTGTCGGCTGGCTAGGCACTCCCTCAGGACCTCCATGCGGCTGGCTCGGAACTCCTTTCTCTTTGGAATCCTATCTCCTTCCCTAAACTCTGAAAACGGTAAGAATGAGATAGTAAGTGTCTCTTTCTCCTATTTATAGATAGTAAATTAGGGTTTTACTAGGGTTTCATTTGAGAGTATTTAGGTTAAATTCGAATTTTTCCTTTATATGCATTTAGATAGACATCTATTCTTTTCATCATAACTTGAGTTTGGTAGCTCCATTTTTAGTGTCGTTAGAGGCGTTGGAATCGTGATTCAGATACCCAACCTCTTAAATTAGTTTTGGAAGGTTTAGAACCCTTATAACTAGTTTAGGAAAGGACTTTTTCAACAAATTGCATATTCAGTATATAGTAATCACCTTATCACCCTGTTTCACCTTCCATAAATTAGTAAGCCAAATCAGGGGGGGCATAAGGGGCTCTATATAATTCTCAAGATCATCATAGTAAGAATTAGGTGCTCTCTATATTTTCATTAACCTCATGTGTTGCAGGTTGCGGATACTAATGGTTTCTTGCAGGATCTTTGCATGGAGGACTTAGCTATATCCTTTTTATACTTTATGATGTTTTCTTACTTTAGCTTGCATATTCATGTAGTATCATATCTAAGCTAAAGTGGGGGATAAATGTATCATCTTAAAATGGAAGCACTTCCATTTTGATAGACTTAGCACCCTCATTTAGTATGGTTGGCATATTATATTTGCATCGATGCTTGATTATACATGTGTAGATGAAATTAGGGTTAGGATCTTGTGGATTCTCCTGGATTTCTCTCTCCATGGATCTTCTCTATAGGTAGGATCTATGTATTGGTCCTCCTGGGCCTCATCCTACTCTCTCTCTGGGCCTCTAGGCCTTCTTAAACACTCTGGCTCATTCCCCTACCTTTCTAGGTCCCCGACTGATCTGGAAACCTTTCTGCAACTTTCTGGTGACCTACCTGAAACCTTAGGTCAGGGTCGAGGTTGAACCTAACCTAGGTCAGTGTCAAGGTCGACATAGACCTTTTCAAGGTGGAGGTCCCCTCTTTCAAATCTGGAGCTTATCGGGGCCCGAAACTTAAAATAGGTCCACGGGTTCAGATGCGGAAGTGTTTTCTCTGATATTTGAATTAATATTTTTTCACCTTAGTTGGAAAATGTGATTGGACCATGATTCAAGGAGAAATTTGAATTTGGATCCCTTGCATTGCCCTAGGAGGCTTATGTTGAAATCTCTATATAAACACTCTCTTTTGCCTTAATTTGATCATGAAAATGAAATCGGGAGATTACATGATGGAATGATGAGGCAAGCAAGCAAGAGGATGATATAGAAGAATATACTAGGAGGACATATATCATCATCTTCAATCAAGCACTTTGAGGACAAGACTATGGTGGATTTTCATGGAGGCAAGAAGGCTCTCTCTTTAGATCTACTATTCACAACATTCAAAGGACATCATCATGGGGTAGCAATTACGGATTGTGAGTTGATGGGAATACTTTAGCCTTGGGGCCTTGGTATGCTTTCTTTGTCATATTCAAATCTATGCATTGGTTTCTCATTTCCATGTTATGTTAGGATTGTTAATCTAGAAGATTAGATCTTGATATTGCATGTCTAAAAGCTCTTCTCAAGAGATCAATACACACACACATTACATTCTATATTCAGCTATTCATGGAGGTGGAGATCACCAAAATGGGGGTTTGACTAAGGCAAAACCCTATATAGCCACCCCAAAATCCCTCTTTTCAGATATTTGCAAGTGCTTTTTTTAGGAGTTACAGGTGCAGGACAGCAGATCTGAGACTAGATTTGGATACCCTTTTCAGCAAACTTCTGAGATCCGCAAACAGATTTTCTGTCGACACTACGCAGGTCAGGGTCGACATTATTGGGTCAGGGGTGACATTTATGGGTCAAGGTTGACCTTTTTCATAAGACAACATCAGAACAGAAAAATATTTATGGGTTTTGTTCGTCTCTGCGTTCTGGTTCGAGATCAACTGTCAGATTTTCCAGAAACTCAATACAGACCTCAAAAAATGAGTTTTTCCAAATCTACTATGTTATGAGGTAGGTATCTTATCCATTTATTTCTTACATGTTCCTCAAGCTATTTTATCATAAAAATTAAGTGTAATAAAACATAAATTTGGCCTTAGGATCTCGCTTTACCACATTATACAAATCTTATTTAGGGAGTCCTTCTTGTGCCAAATTTCATATGTTACAGTTAGTACAGTAAAGCAACTCAATTTCTTTTTTGTTGGTGTGCCTGTGGTTTTGGACACCTTGCTGGATACAAATGATCCCTTTGAAGGAAATGTTTAAACTGTGCCTGAGCATGATAAAGAAAAAGTAAAATATATTTAGGGAGAGCCCTCTAAAATTTAGGAGCAATCAAGTATTGTTGAAATTTTGAAGGAACCAGAGATTACGACTGAAGTGAAACAAGAAATAATGACACCTGTTTCTTCAACCTTATTATTGGCAAGTGGAGAGAGAGCTTTGAGTACAGATGTGGAGAGAATGGATGAGGATGAGTTGATTAAGCTATCCTACATCCCATTTGAAAAATCTAAGCAAAGATCAAAGCAATAAATAGAGAAGAAGTCAAGGGTATTGGATAGGGTAGTTGATACCGTAAACAAACTCTTACCTATACCTCCTACTTTCCAAGGAAAGGACACTGTAGAGAAATTGAACAAGGCATTGGATGAATTTGACAGTCACTATGAGTCCTTAGAGAAGATCACAGAAGAAAAAGAACATAAATACTTAGCAAATAAGTTAGAAGAGCTATGCAAGTCTATTACATGGGACTTGGGCATACTGGGAAAAACAATGTCTAAAGCAAAGAGTTGTGTGAAACATGGAAGGAAGTTATACAGTTACTGTGTAAACCCTATCAGACACCTTCAGAACATTGAGGAAATTATACCAAAGGACACACACACCCTACACAAGTTGATTCACAGTTGTGAGACCTCCTCACACACTATATTAGAGTTAGACAAAGAAGTGTCTAGACTATTGGAAAAATTGAGTGTGTTGGAAATAGAGAAAGGGAGAGTTATGGGAAGATTTGGTATGTTGAAGAGTTTGATTACTTATAAGTTATCAATTCTTGAGATACACCTTTCGCACATTGAGAAGACAACGCAGGCTCTCATTGGGAACATGCCTACTAAGTTAAAGGTAGAAGATACATCTTCTTTTGCTATGAATGGACTGATTCATGTGTGTCAAATATTGGTAAAGACTAGGACTGAAGAAGTAAAGATCTTGGAAAGCTCTTTCCAAGATGTACTTAAGATGGTATAAACTTTTGGTAAGAAGTTGTATCAATTTTTTTTATATATTCTACATTGTTGTATACCTTTGTCATTGATGTCAAAGGGGAAGAAGAGAAGATATGAAAAATGTACAGAGGAAAGATAGAGAAGATAATCCAAAATAGTGAATATGTAAAGGAGATAAAGAAGTGTAATGTATTTTTTTTTATATTGACACTTAGTGATTTTTCACTAAGTGTTGACATCACTGCCAAAGGGAGAGATTATTGGAAAGTGGCTCATTAAGGAGTGTTCAGGAACACATTAGGGTTTCCATTTATGGTGAAACATCAGTTATGAATGATTACTTGGAGTGGAACATAGTTTTGGAGTTAACGCTTGCAAAATTAATAAGTCTAGCAAGCAGTTTACAGGTTACATGAGTACAATTTTGGGTAGCGAACACTGTATATGATGCATGAATACATACGAGATTAGAGGAAGCTGCTTTAGAGTATGCTAGACCTTCAGTTAAGGTCTCTTGAGTTTTGGATTTCAGAGATGAAAGATACAAATGTTTGAAGACATGCGAAGACAGTGATACAACGAGACAAAGCAGTTGAATGGTCGTGATGATTGAGGGAGTGTAACATGGAATCCAAATGTTCTATGTTGGATTTGGATTTTGTATTACCTATATTTTGATATTGTATGATCGTCGACATTTTATTTATTTTTTGTATAATTGTTGGTTCCATTTTGTGATGTATTTGGGAGCCGACTGGGTATGTAATAATGTATATATATGAAGAGCTTATGAGAAATGAAGTATAGTATGTATGTGAATGGATGAATGGATGCATTGTGATGTTATAATCAGACAGATGGTGATGGGAGCTGATAATCCTAAATGATCATATTTGTCATTAGTATACAAGGAAACCATTTTTGGACTATCGGTAACATGATCACCGAGTGACAACATTCAGTCAAGTGAAGTGGACATCGAAAATAGACAAGTGCAATGGTCACCAAAAATGTTAGTGCAAGTGAAAACCAAAATTAATGAACATTGAGAGACAGTTTACAGAGTAAACCGAGAGAAGTATGTCTACAGAGACATCACCGAGCACCAGTGTACCAAGAGACAATTTTATTTCTGAGAAATGTGGATCTGAGTTACATGTCATATAAAATACTTCAGTTTTATAATTAGCGTTATGCTTAGCTGTAAAACCATTTCTTGAGGAACAAGTAAATCACATGTAATTTTTTTAATCAGTCTAACTGATTGTAAACATGCAAACTAGGAGATCAAGGTCAAGTTGTAAAGCTTTTATCATAGATTTTTTCTTGTAAAGCATGAAACCTAATTAGGTCAATACATTATATAAATAGATTTAGTAATCAATTAGAAGATGATGATTGTAGCCGCAACAAACATCTATGGATACAATAGAGAGTTTCATGCAAAAGGACACAAAAGACATAATTCAGTTGTGAAGAACAAGATTCAAGGCTACTGAGCAGATTAGAGGTATTAATAAATCACTATAGATGATACATATACATTGTGAATTTAAAGAGTCTATATTCAACAATTCAAGATTGCATACCATCAGGTCAACAAGTATTTTTGACTACTTTCTAAAAATTGTAGCAAATAGAAGAAATCCTTTAAGAAGGTGGACTTAATAGTCTTATTGTAAATCTCTTAACCAAGTGCACACTTAACAGTGTTGCTAAATCTCTTAACCAAGTAGACCTAACCAGTCTAAAATGTTACTCCTAATAGGGTAAGATCATCAGAAGTGATCACACTTATAGCTTTAACCGACACCTTCCATTTTGCAGATAGTGAAGGTTTGTGGGTTTCATCCCCACCGCAGTTTTTACCTTCTAAGATGGGTTTTCTACGTTAAAAATTCTTGTGTCATGTGTAAATACTTTTCATGAATGTTTCTATGAATGTTTACATGCTATTAAGTTTATGTTTTGATATTACATGCATAAGGTATAAAAGCAATATGGTCGGTAATGAAAGAAAATATTACTAAGGTTTAATTGATAAAAAGATTTCAGGGTACTGATTCACCCCTCCCCTCTCAGTATACACCATTCCATTATTCCAACAATTGGTATCAGAGATATATCTCTTATTTGGAAAAGTTTAAATCACTTGAGAGAAAAGATCATACAATGGAAAGGTATAAGCTTGATAAGAATATTGAAAATCAGAAGTTGTAGATACAGATCTTCTATGAGCAATACAAAGAAGCAAGAATCAAGATGAGAGAGCTACTAGATGAAAAAAAAGTAATGGCATTTCGCTGCAATGAAATAGACTATCATGAAGAAGAGATACTTGATTTGTTTGAGTCATCAGGATCTACATCAGACACATCTGAAGGAAGCATTACAAGTTTGAATAAAAGCAATCAACATCTGACAGAAAAAATAAAGGTACTGCAAATCGGTCAAGAGACACAGATGGTAAGAATGATTGATGTTATGAATAATGCTAGACAATATGAACAAGAAAGAACGTTAGCTATTGATGACAGGAGGAAGATCACTAAGAAGCTACAAGAGATAGAAACTGAGATACAGAGACTAATTGAACATCATCATGAGATCACCGATCAAATAGTTCTTACGAGTCATGAGGCCAACCGAGTGAACATAGAACTGAATGGGAAATTGGAAGCTATTGGTGAACGAAGAGAAGAAAATGAGAAACTAAAGAATGAAGTAAGGATTCAGAAACAAAATAATGACATGGTCAAGAAAGCTAAAGAAAGCACAAAAAGAATGGATGATTTTCTGAATGGACAAAGGAGACTCAACAACAATATCGGTCTAGGGTATATCGAGCATGGAGAATCATCAAACCGAGATGATCGAAAAGATGTCTATACAAGTCCAAGAGAAAGAAGGAGTCATGCAATCACTGTGGAAAGCCAGGCCACACTTCAAATGTTTGCAGGAGCAAAGCTAAAGGTATTCCTAAATCCACTTCTACATTCATAGGTAATTGTTATAATTGTAACAAGCATGGATACAAAGCACATGAATGCAAAACTAAATTGAAACAACCAAAGAAGGAATCCTACATGGAAAAATATTTTTCTACTTGCAAAATGCATGGACACACATCTCTTGAATGTTGGAAAAAGAAAAATCAAGCATGGAAACCCAAAGAACAAGAAAATGCTTATCAACCGAGAAGAGTCGGTAAATCATATGTTTGGGATTATAACACATGGGAAAATTGCACAGCATGTGGTAGATATGGACACATTGTTGAAAACTGCATGAGGAAATGGATAAGAAGGTCAAGGAACTGGACTAACTCTAGAATGGCATGCTTACACTGTCATAAGGTCGATCACCTAAGAAAGGACTGCATAGACCGAGTGACAGATTCAAGCATGTTTTCTAATGGGAATACTATTGAAGATATCAGGAGAATGAGAAATAAAATATGGAGGAAAGCTTCAAGAAAAGATGATGCTTGACCAAGAACCACAATTGGTGACACCTCATCAAATGGATTAGGTGATTCCACCACCCCCACCTAAGAAAAACAAGTAAGTACGGAACTGCACTATACAAAGCTATATTTTACATCAATTCCAATATTCATAGATAATATGCCAAATTAGCATGAATGTAGATGCACTATGGCATTACTTGTTATGAATTTGTGAATCCAATCTCATCAATAAATACACACCAAGCATCATCGGTGTACATATAAAAGACAATCAAGTCTTCGCTACATACCGAGCACCATCGGTGAACATGTGAAAAGTGCAACTAAGTTATCACTTACCCCTAGCGTTGTATTATCACCGAGGATGAAGTTGGTATAATGTCCAAGCGTTATTGTTATTGAGTGGTAGCTAAAGCATTTATTGCACCACTTAGGTCATTTTCTATAAATATAGGGCAATGAGAGCTCATTTCATTCACCATGCAAAAATGAGAAAACAACAAAGCGAAGCATAGTGAAGCAAAGTGACCAAAAGAGACAAGTTTGTAGATTGATTCAAAGAAGATTCAAAGGTATCTCCAATAGATTCCTAGCATCTACAATGAAGATCACGTAAGTACTAAGACTTACCAAGCTCACAATTCATTTATGGAGGAAGCCCTAATTTCAAGAAACATGCATGGCAACCACATCGTGAGTCTCCAAGATCAAGAATGCAAAGGACAAGAAGGTCAATCTGATCAAGAAATCTACCTGTGAAGAGCCCAAGTATAATTTTTTCCCTGAGGTTGCTTCACAACCCGACGACCAAGGAGCGTTCTCGAGTATACCTCCTAGGGTTTTTCTAGTTGAATATTTCTGAGCATATATCCACTGCAAGATTTTAGAGATCGGAGATCTTAAGGTTGAAGAGGCTTACAGAAGCTTTGCATAGATGGAAACCTTAAAGATGAACATAAACACATTGAGGTGAAAGGGTTAATTAATGCCCTAATATTTTTGAAAGAGTTCAAGACCGAGTGGATTCGGATAGTACTCATCCAAGTACATGACAAAAAAATATGGTTAGATGAACCAAAACCAATCACTAAGGATTTTATTCATGTAGTAATTAGTTATCTAGTAACCGACAAGGAAAAAGCCCTAAAACATCCTTCTCACCCTGAGATTGAAAAGATGACAGGTGCAGTATGGGATGATAGAGGTTTAAAGGTTAATTCAATCACCAACCCAGAGATGAAGATTGGTGCATGTGTACTTGGATACAATGTATTCCAAGCTAGCGACTGAATAGCATAGCATGTGGAGCAGTTGACACTGCCTATAATATTGTGAAGAAAGGACTACAACTGGACTTATCCAAGCTTCTACTGAAGCAACTGGAGGAGAAAATTAGGACTATTAGATCAGTCAGATCTAATTCATGTAAGTTTGGTTCACTCCTCATGTGCAAATTTTTCTACTTTCAGAATTTCTTCCCATCTGTCGGTAATGCCAATTGGGACACAACCCGACCAATAACTGCACAACTTAGTGAATCCATTAAGTCACTAGGAGATAATTTCACATCAGTAATAGATGAATACTTCACTACCTTCAAGGATAGAATGTAGAAGAGAATGAGAATACCTGCACAACTGGTTGAACTATGTTTCATAGCAGATACCAACACCACTTTAATCAAACTAGTTGTACCGAGAAAAACATGGTTACCACCTCTATATTATGAGATAAACATTGATCAGGATACAAATGCTATTGAAGCATTAATGAATGAGGTAGTAGACAAATCATTGGTCAGATTTGGAACTTATAAAGAAGCTAAGGCTAGAATCAAAACTGGCCTAGTAGTGAAGAAAATATACCGAAAGAAAACAAAAATGGTAAAAACACTTGAGAAGAAAATTTTGGTAGATAATAAAGATTCAGAACAAGATATCACTAAGGGACAGTCACCCATCAATGAAGATGAAAAATTAAGTGATTCTGAATCTACTGAGTCAAATGCACCACCAGCCAAGAAGGCAAAGGTAGAAAATGTGATAGCTGCATCAAGGACTAGAAGTAAAACTACAAAAGATGCAGACTCACCACCGGTGAAGAAAGGTACAGTGAGGACTTATAAGAGAAATCCTCAAACCAGGAAAACAACACCGAGACAAAGAAGAAGATACATCCAAGGAAAAGAAGATAAGGAAGATACTGAGCAAGGTGAGAAAGAACAAGGAGTTCAAACAGAAAAGCTCAAAGTTCCTCACATAGTTGATGAAATTGCACAATCAATCATCGACACCGGGAGCATATCACACTAAAAGATAAGACAATGGCAATCCTTGTCTCCCAGAGATCAAACCAAGATTGAAGAAGCCATAATTAAGGCAATGGTTGTTGGAATAGTCCTAAGGATAATTGAGAGGGGGGGGTGAATCAGTTATCAGTCAATTTAATTATTTTCTCCTTCTTTAATGTAATTTGATATAAAGTAAATGCACATTCAGATAACACAATAGAGTACTCAACAATTTGATTACAGGGAAACCAAATAGGCAAAAACCTCGGTGGGAATTAGCACCCATACATAACTGCACTAGTTTATATTGATCCATGTTAGAAGATCTTACAACCATGTTAGGAGTTTATCTTTACAATGCAAGAAGTACAAAGACTTGGTTAAAGGTCAGACCCTGTTAGGAGTCTTTTATAGATAACCATGTTAAGGGTGAGGACTCACTGCTATGATGGTGAAGGCTACAACCTTCAGTATAATAGATATACACTATATCTGGTAAATGAACTATTTGATTAGACCTGCTGTCTTGATCAGTTCCAATGAATTGCAATCAACTTTTGTTTCTTCACATAGATCTTCAACTTAATCTTTCTGATTTTCTGTTCTACTCTGTCTTTTCTTCTTCTCTTCATTTTTGACACTTAGTGAACATATCAGAACTGTTATATGTATCTTCACCAATGCTAAGGTCACGAAGGTATCTAGAAACATTTCATCAACTTCCTTGTCAGCTCAACCTAGCATGCAATAAAGATTAAGACCACACAACTCAAACTGAATAGACGCAACGCTTCACAAAGTCTACTTCACCAAATTAACTCTAACATCAAGATTCTATTGAAACACGTTTAGCACCTTTGGATAATTATCTTTAAATCATAACTAAACATGAATACAAACACGCATATCCTGAAGATAGGCGCAACTCAAGAAAAATTATATTTACGTCGGCTTCTTAACAGATAAACTCCAGAAACTGTAACTGCCATAACTGATTAATCATAACGCAACAAAAACTTCATATCTAACTCAGCGTGAATGCACATAGAAACTAGAACATGTATACACCATGGAAATAAACATGCATAGCTCCAAAGCATCTGTACTGATAATTGCATATAGGATACCTCCTGTATATTATATGTTGTCATCAATTATTATATGTTATCATCAATGACAAACATACAATCAATTATTTGCATAGAGGCAAATCTCCAACAATCTCCCCCTTTGACATTGATGGCAACATATGATATCATCAACTCAAAGTGTCTTCCTTCTTTTTACAATCTTCTCAATATCCTCATCAAAGGTTCCTCTTCACTGATGCTGCTCTGTATACTCCCCCAGAGTATATGCTCCCCCTTACTAATACTCCCCCTTTGAAATCAATGACAAAGGGTGTTAAACACCATTAAGCACATGTACTACTCTAGAAGTAGAGTATTCAACCATTCATCAGTCACCAAGGACTGATGTTTTTGCTGCAAGTTCTAATCAGACTCAGGAAAGGGAATTACTCCCAACTTCTCCCTGAGATACTCAAAAGTATATTTTGATAGAGTCTTTGTAAAGATATCTGCTAGTTGTTCTTTAGTGCTTACATAATCCAGCTTTACTTCTTTGTCTACAACTTTTTCTCTTAGGAAGTGGTATTTGATCTCAATGTGTTTTGTCTTTGCATGCATCACAGGGTTCTTTGACATATTGATAGTA
>MU225164.1:367257-385679 GCA_018584345.1 Thuja plicata
GGTTTAGGATAGGATTTGGACCTGAAAACTATCTCCCCTCTCTTACCATTGAGATTAATGCGATAGGGCACGCTCACTCCTGCCAATTCAGGGAAGACGTAGCCTGGTACCTGCAAACTTGTCATCACAGAGATGAACATACATGCATATATCATATGTCAAACAATGGTTGAGACTAGGTTATCGTGTGGATCTCGCCGAAGCAAGTAACTACGACTCTGTCCCAAACCATACCAAGCACATCAAACAGTAATGAAAACATACAATGATCCATGTGCATATAAATCTAAGGTCAGTATTGTCAGAAACCATAACCGAAATGAAATCCTAACATATACATAAGCATCATTGGATAACCCTAAATCACATATACACAAAATATACAACATGATAATAATGGATCAATAACATATTGAAAAGCAACGCATGAATATCCTTAAAATCACCTGAAAGAGCTAACACATACATACTATGGTCTAAAAGATATCAGAAACTGACACAGGCAGGCAGACAAAGGGGTAGGTATTACAACACATATCAGTTTTTTATACTAATGCCAAAGGGGGAGATTGATAATCCTAAAGGATCATATTTGTCATTAGTATACAAGGAAACAATTTTTGGACTGTCGGTAACATGATCATCGAGTGACAACATTCAGTCAAGTGAAGTGGACACCAAAAATAGACAAGTACAATGGTCACTGAAAATGTTAGTGCAAGTGAACACCGAGAGACAGTTTACAAAGTAAACCGAGAGCAGTATGTCTTCAGAGACATCACCGAGCACCAGTCGACCGAGAGATAGTTTTATGTCCGAGAAATGTGGATTTGAGTTACACGTCAGATAAAATACTTCAGTTTTATAATTAGCTTTATGCTTAGCTATAAAACTATTTCTTGAGGAACAAGTAAAGCATATGTAATTGTTTTAATCAGTCTAAGTGATTGTAAACATGCAAACTAGGAGATCAAGGTCAAGTTGTAAACCTTTGATCATAGAGTTTTTATTGTAAAGTGTGAAACCTAATTAGGTCAATACATTGTATAAATAGATGTAGTAATCAATCAGAAGATGATGATTGTAGCCCAACATACATCTATGGATTAGAAAGAGAATTTCATGCAGAAGGACACAAAAGATAGAATTCAGTTGTGAAGAACAAGATTCAAGGCTACCGAGAAGAACATAGGTATTAATCAATCACTATAGGTGATACATATACATTATGAATTTAAAGGATCTGTATTCAGCAATTCAAGATTGCATACCATCAGGTCAACAAGTATTTTGACTACTCTCTAACAATTGTAGAAAATAGAAGAAATCCTTTAAGAAGGTGGACTTAACAATCTTATTGTAAATCTCTTAATCGAGTGCACAGTTAACAATGTTGCTAAATCTCTTAACCGAGTAGACCTAACCAATCTAAAATGTTACTCCTAACAGGGTAAGAACATCATAAGTGATCACACTTGTAGCCTTAACTGGCACCTTCCATTCTGCAGATAGTGAAGCTTTGTGGGTTTCATCCCCACCGCAGTTTTTACCTTCTAACATGGGTTTTTTGCGTTACCAATTATTGTGTCATGTGTAACTACTTTTCTTGAATGTTTCTATGAATGTTTACATGCTATTAAGTTTATGTTTTGATATTACATGCATAAGGTATAAAAGAAATATGGTCGGTAATGCAAGAACGTATTACTAAGGGTTAATTGATAAAAAAATTTAAGGGTATTGATTCACCTCTCCCCTCTCAGTACACACCATTCCATTATTCCAACATCAAGCTACAACTGGAATTACATAAGCATGACATATGCTTGTTTATGTTCATTTTGATAAAACATTGTAACAGAGACATTTTTTTATTGTATGAGTAGTGAGCTCAGTGTATACCTTTAACAGGATTTTGTATTCCTTTAACAGGGAAATGTACTAATGTAATATTCAGCTCCTAACAGGGCTAGGTCTCCTAACAGGGACACAATACTTTTAGTGCATATTTGTGGGTACCATCCACAACGAGTTTTTCCCTTGGCCAGGGTTTCCTAGAGAACAAATTCACGATGTTATGAGTTGTGTGTTGTGTGTTGTGTGTTTTGTGTTTATGTTCTTTTCATTTCAGCAATCATCTTTTCATTTCAGCAATTATCTGGTTAAGTTGGAATTTGATAAGTTTAAGTTTAAAGTGTTGTAATACTGACTCACCCCCCTCTTAGTATTACTTAATCCTAACAAAAATATATAAAAGATGATTTTTTTTCCTGAAATGGATACCTCTGCTAAACTTTTCTTGTTGAAATGGATATTAATGCATTGTTGTTGATTCATTGTCTTTGATAAATACAAGCTTTGTCATTCAAAAGTTTCAAATGTTGACGGATTTAATGACAAAGATTAAAAATGATAAATCCATTTTAACTCTCTAAAGGGGAGGATTCAATAAATATGGAAACCCTATCCAATATTTTAAGTGAACAAAAGTTATATTTTAAATGAAAGTATTGATTAAATGAATTTTAACAAGTAACATTAAAATAAAAAGATAAAAACTTAGAAGTAAATTAATTATTAAAACTCCTAGATAATTCAACAAAATATGCTTTTGAAACTAGTATCCATAAACTCGATACGAATTAATGCTTTAACATTTGATTAAGTGATAAAAATATTAGATATCATTTAAAAAGATAAAATGATTAATTAATCATTTTATAAAAGAGAACATTATATCTCTTAATATAAGGAAAATTTTAAAATTTTAAAAAATAAATGATCATTAAAACCTAATAAATTATTTTATTAAAACATAATAATTCCATAAACACACCCAAATGAGGTACTCCTATCATATGGAGGACCTCGCCATTATAGATGGGCCCATTTTAGCCACCCTAGTCACAATGTGGTTGGTTGGGGTAATCCAATGTGCACACGAATGCTAAGCATTGGGTAGGAATTATATCATCAATGATTATCTTTTACAACAAACAACTCAATGAAGTAGATATGTGACTCATTTGGAAATGACTCCATCTCAAGTAAAAGTTCTTGCTATTATTATCATGACTAAGGCACACTCGTGCACATGAAATTTGTGAATAAAAGTTAGTGGAGAAAGCATTCACAAAACATGGAATCTTGTCATCACTCAATGGTCCCCTCCACACTTCTATATGGAAGTGCCTTATGAGTTATCCTTTTCTCTCTCTTTATTCTATAATCTTATTTTGGAGGCCATTAAAAACATATAATATTATCCACTTAAATAGTATTCACTAAGCTAATTGATAGCAAAAAGGTGAGCCCATTTTTACAACATATAATATTATTGTTTTTTATAATAATTTTAATATGGAATCAATCAAAAAGTATTTCTAATTTTTATTGTTATATTTATAAAAGGATTATAGTTCAATTGATTGAAGACATTTAGTAGAATGATAATATGTTTTTATCATCATAACATTTATTAAAGTGTGCGTAAATCATAGTTTGAGAGAGAGTCAACTAGTCAAATAGAGTTGTGTAAGATGGCAATTGAGAGAATGGTGGTAGCACGAAATAAGACATCATACCAAAGGGCACTTAGTACACTTAGTTTTTTTTTTTTCTTCTGAAAAGTGCCCCCTTGGTATGATGTCTATTTTCGTGGCTGCCAGATGGCATTCTTGAACTGATAATATGTTTTTATCATCTTAACATTTATTAAAGTATATGTAAATCATAGTTTGAAGCAGAGTCAACTAGTCAAATAGAGTTATGTAAGATGACAATTGAGAAATGACATTCATCAAAGTTTTAGATACGAGTGACCCACAAAATTCTTTGAACTAATTACCTATCTATATTTTTTTTAATCCCAAGAATGCCATAAACTTCAAAATTTGGAGTAATATAATGCAACTAAATTCAATCTATCATGCTATAATTATCATTTCAATGACAAGATGTCAATATCTACATAACTCAACTGTTTTGATTGAAAAAAACAAGTATGAAGAACTAATCCTGAAATTATTGGACAGCCAATGGCCTTGATTATTGGGGGGAAGTTCTCATCTACTGAAAAGACTATTGTCTTCATTCATTTCTTTTGAGGAAACTCTTGTGTGGGGGACAGCACACATTCATCCCATCAACATTATTAGATAAAAAACGTCCATATTCACAGGTAGAAAAAGTATGGTACGTCATTTCGTTGGGCATGATTTCATCAAAGAGATTTCTCTTTTTTATTCAAGATTTCTATTTCATTGCAGGTGAAGGAAATATATCCAGATCAGCACGGAAAAGCAGATTTCTCAGTTTTTTAATCTAGAATTTGACCACAGATGTTGCAGTTAATTGTATTATATTTTTTTGGGACAATGCACAGAGAAGAATCCAGGAGAGTTATGAATGGCCGACAGAAATATTCTGCATCAGAATGCAAAGAAAACAGAAAAAAATCAATCTGCAAAATACATCCTTTGCTATCATTAATACCAAGATCTGCCTTGAATGGCTACAACCATGATGAGAAGAGCAACTAACTTGCAGTTGTTGCAGAAAGATCCAACTGAATTCATTTCATAACAACATTGAAAATTGATTATAATAGTCGCTACTGTTACCATAGTATTTATTGGTATCTGACAAAAAGAAAAAATGTGCAGCAGAGCCTCCCTCTTCTCTGAAAAACTCTCCTATAAATCTTGAGATTCATATTTACAGAAACAACCTATACATAATACAGGACATAATAAATAAAATAAGAAAACAGATTGCTCTAGGTTTTCCTTCTGGCCCAATACTGGGTCCTCAAACATGGAACTCAAAATGATTCCTCCAAATAATATAATTGAGATCTTTACAAACTACATACCAACACCATAGTGCATCATTTTAGACTTTCCCCAATGGATCTCTTCTTGTGAACATCAATTTTATCTGAAATGACTGATGCCCAATTTGGCAATGGGGATGACAGTGGACAAACCCGTAGGTGGGAGTCATGTTGTGTCTAGTGGGTACTGTAATAGATTATCTGATGGCTGAATGGATACCATGAATGCCCAAATTCCCTGCTCAAAGATGTAGCATTCTTCACTAATCTTTTAAGGTCTGTTAAACCATGAAGCAAAATTGAAATTCTAAAATTTTCACATCTGATCTAACATACAGATCATTCTACCATTCAGAGAGAAGCCACCTCAGAAATACTCTCCAAATGGGGTCTCCACACACCCACTCTGCTGTTCTTCCTGCTGTGCCTCCCTGACCTCTGGGCCTTCTCGGACAACACATCTGCCAAGTACTGTTCTGAAATGACCAATTTGGTCACATCCCCACATTGCTTAATTCTGATTGAGGGCTCTGCAGTCTGAGACCCATCAGGGGCTACAGATGAGGCAGATTGCTCCCTCCTGCTTCTCCTTCCTGAAGCCCTTTTGCCTGCAGGATTTGGAGAAGAACCAGACTTCTTGCGACTGTTGCCACTGATCTTATTGTCCCTATCCTTGTAGTTCTGCAGGCAAGAAGTGGGTATGAGGAAATATATATTCCCTCTCTCAAGCTCTGCATCAGGAGGCAGGACAATAATCCTGTGAACTATTCCTTGGCAGCTTGACTTTCTGATTACATGCTTGGGATGAGCCTTCATAACCTCCCCTGCCTTCACAGTCTTACTGAATTCCTCCACATGCCCATTCACATGAACAACCCTCACAACATCAAGAACACCACAAGGAAGCATACAGGCAATGCAGCACCTCAGGGAGTTTCCCATGTCTACACCCACCTCAAAAAACCAATCTCTTCTCCTCTAATCTGCTACAATCTACACTAACCGAATCAAAAAAACCATTTTTCCTCCATACCCACCTCAAAATCTAATCTCTCCTCCTCAAATATACTACAATCTACACTTACTGATTCAAAAAAAACCAATCCTTCCTCTATACCCACCTCAAGAAAACAATCTCACCTCCTCTAAACTACTCTAATCCACACCCACCGATTCAAAAAAACCATGTTTCCTCTATGCCCACCTCAAAAAAAACCAATCTCTTCTCCTCTAATCTGCTCTAATCTATACTTACTAATCAAAAAACCCTTGTTTCCTCTGTACCCACCTCAAGAAAACAATATTCCCCTAACTACAAACCCTCAAGTCTACACTTCAGGAAAGAGAACAAACCATTTTCATCCCTAATCCATGAGAAAGTGCTTCACATTCCTCTTGTGGGCTTGAAAACTGCAACTTCAAGGCCAAAGCCGGTAATGTATCCTTCTTAGGGACCCACATCTAGACTCCATGTGCAGGAGCATGCCCTTCCTTATTCATTGAGCTCCACCCCATTTGAACTGTTTTGGCCCTGTTATTCCGGTCACTAGCCTTTAATCTTTCTCATCATCATGATTGGAATTTGGGTCCCTCTTTTCTCTCTTCAATTATCTGGCCACTCCGGTTGTTGGGTAGGTTTGGAATGAAAGAATTTAAGAGCCCTAAACAGGAGGCCACAGTTCTTGCTGTAAAAAAAACTATTCATTTTTCACTGTTGGATTATTGAAAGACAGCCATTAACCTAGTCTAGGACCTGTGAAACCCTATATATAAAAATGGCTCCTGCAATTCCTTTTTCTTCCCAATCTTGTCACCTTTCCCACCGTACTCGAGATTTGGGATGCTCCACATGAATCTCTAACAGCTTATCCAAGAATATAACACTCTAAAGAGAATATATTTTTCTTACTCTGACACTGTTTTTACGTTAAAAATATTCAGGCACACACGTGCTTCTCCATCCGTGCTCTCTTTGGTACACAGTAGAAGGAAACCCATTAAATAAAAAAGAAGTTTCACATGCTTCCACTTCCGCGAAACTGGCTAGGCCTAGAGTTTACAAGTATTAAGTGAAGGTACAAGTATTAGGTACAACTACTTGTGCTACTCTGTTCTCTTTTGTCCTCTTTCATCACCATATTTCATTTGCTAGATAATTTAATATTGTGTAATTTTAGGATGAATATGAAATTGGGCTCATAATTTTATAGTTAAAATTTAATTTTGTTTATGGAGGATTTTTCATTTATCAAATTAATTTTAGTTATATATATAAGGACACAACGAGCCTCTTTAATTAAGAGTTAAGGATCGAGGGCTATCCATTCCACTAAATTCATCGGAACATGATCTTGACCTCATCTCTTATGATGTGATAGCCTTGTACCAAAGTCCCACAAAAAGTATATACTAGCACTTGCACCTAGAGGAGGTTCAAGGGATAAGCCTGTAGGAAATTAATTTGTTTATGGAGGATTTTTCATCTATCAAATCAATTTTAGTTATATGATATAAGAACACTAGCTTTAGGCTAAGCCTCTTCAACTAAGAGTCAAGGATGAGGGCTATCCATTCCACCAGATTCAAGAACACTAGCTTTAGGCTGAGCCTCTTCAACTAAGAGTCAAGGATGAGGGCTATCCATTCCACCAAATTCACCGACCTGATCTTGACCTCATCTCTTATGATGTGATAGCCTTGTACCAAAGTCCCACAAAAAGTATATACTAGCACTTGCACCTAGAGGAGGTTCAAGGGATAAGCGGGTAAGAAATTAATTTGTTTATGGAGGATTTTTCATCTATCAAATCAATTTTAGTTATATGATATAAGAACACTAGCTTTAGGCTGAGCCTCTTCAACTAAGAGTCAAGGACGAGGGCTATCCATTCCACCAAATTCACCCGGACATGATCTTGACCTCATCTCTTATGATGTGATAGCCTTGTACCAAAGTCCCACAACAAGTCTAGGTTCAAGGGATAAGCCAATAAGAAATTATACGTAGAATTTTAATATATTTTATATTGCACAATTAATTGTATAATGTAATATAAATCTATATAATTTGATAAGGTTGCAAGCAATTAATGACTACCAGATATGCAAGGAGATAATTGGAAGATCAAGTGCAGATTTTTATAATGCATTATGAATCAGAAGATCGATATCATAAAGTATATCTCATTTGTTTTTAAAGAGATAGATTTTAATATAAATATATAATTTTATTCTATAATAATTAAAATATCAATAAAAAACTAAGTCTAGTATGTTTTGTTATTATTTATAATTTTACAAGAATACATTAATAATAAAATAAATTTTAAAATTAATAAAAAATAATCCTTTAAAAGGAAGAAGAAGAAGAAGAAGAATTAGAATAAAACTATTTTTTCTTTTTTAATATTTTTTCCTTTTTCTTTTTCGAAATATTAAAAATAGAATATCCTAATAAAAGAAGATAATATTAAAAGGTATTCTTATTAGAAGACTTGATAATAATAAAATATAGATTTTTATGCATTCTTTTTCTTATTGATAATATTTAAATATATATGTTTTTTTTTAATACAGAATGCAAGCACAAATAAAGTAGACCGATGGATAGCTTTGTCATAAAGAGGTTTGCCAACTGCCGTGAAGAGGTTTGGTGGTTTGGGAAAACTTGTTTTGTAGTTTTTTGGGGTAGTTTTATAATGTGAGACAAGCTTTCCGGCATAAAAGTACAAGGGTAAGCCCACAATTAAAAGCCTATCGGCTAATAACTTTCAATTTGAAATAGTTTGGCTTGTTAAGGAATATGATTTAATAGGCATTTATGTATCAATAGTTGTGGCTTTATTAATATATTATGCTAGGTATTAGTCATTGTTATGTTTGTACTTGAAAATGGATAAAAATATTTACAAATAATCAATCATAAGGTGAAATTTCAAATAATTGATAATATTGATTTTTATTTTTTATTTTCTATTACTATATTTTAAGTAAAAGTAAACATAATATTGAAGGATTGTGGTTCAATTGATTGAACACATTTGGTGAGAATGATGGTATGTTATTATTGTGTATGAGGAATTCTTCAAAATCTATTGGGATCAAGCGTAAACATGCAAACATTAGTGGGTTAGCACATAAAGATATCAAACATGTAATAACTTGAAAACAACAAGAAATCCTACATAATATCAGATTAAGCATAAAACAAGTTTTTGCACCCTATTTAGACTTGTTTGATTTGCTTATAAAAGGAAATGCGGATGTGCTCTCTCTCAAAAACACAAATAGAAAATCCTCAAATGATAATGCTTTGTTTGATTGTGGATGAAAAACTAGAATACAAAGCTAATGGATAATGAAATAGCTCAAGAACTAGCATGAAGAAGCTAGTCTCAAGCTTTCCATAATGATGAAATGGAAATGCAATGCTAAACTAAGATAGTATGCATGATGCAAACAAGATTCATTTACCAAGTTACCCTAGCATATGATATCTAAATGGATTAACAAAAGAACTAAGAACATGAAAGAAAACTATGAGATTCTAGAGCTAAAATAACATGATAATAACACATAAAAATGAGAGATGAAATGCAAGAGGAGAAGGCCTCTATTTATAGATTTTTTGGAGGGAAGAGAAGAGCTTAGATGAGGCGGCACCTATGTGGTATCCACATAGGAGCCATATAAAGGACACATAGACTTGGAAAAGAGGTCAATTTTGAGCATTTAATGCTTGAGTGGCTCAAGGTTTGCTCACACATGTGTTCGCAACCTTGGAAAAAGGACTAGGGAACAAGGTTGTAAGAACATTTAAGGAAGTTAGTTGACTTCTTTGGGATGGGTTTCTCACACATGTGTGAGCATTCCATTAGGACTAAAAAGGTTAGGAATCACCTTTTAAGTAGGATTAGTGTGTGCTTAAGTGAGGGAGTAGGTTCATTAAGAAGAATATGTAGGGAAGGGTAGGAGTAGAGTAGGCCTCTAGGTAGGATTAATAGGTCTTTAGGCTAGGATTAGCTTAAATATTCAAGTTAGATTTGAATTTAATCTTGGTTTAGAGGAATTAGGAATATGGAGGATTTAAATAAATATAAATTTATTAAAAGGGGAATTTTGAGAAAATATATTTAAATAAAATACATTAGGATAGTATTTAGACAGTATGTAAATACTAAGGATGAAACTATTTAATTGATTAAATTAAATAGTTAGATGAATAAAGGGGAATTAATAATTAAATTAATATTTTTGGACGTCTACATTTTGCCCCTATTTGATGTGGCGTTGCATCAAAGACAAGACAATAAGTTTCCCCATAAGGAGTTGGTTTACCAGGAGTCGTGTCGAAGCAATAAGGGTATGAGGTTGTGCCCCCTCAAGAAAAGAATGCAACAAGAGAAGCGTGGTGGAATTTTCTTGAAAAGAGGACGCAACAGGACGAAGGAGGAAGGGGGAAGGGGAGAGAAGTGAATCAATAGAAGCCTTCCATAATGAAAGATGCAAGCATGAATGTAAATGCATCGAGGAATGTAAATGCAGCTAACGTGACTTAGGGATCCATTTGTGTCAATGTTGGAGAGCACACCCTAGTTTGATGTTGCAAGAGGAGGTATGCATCAGGTGTTAGAAAACACAGATGGCATGGCTCCTTTGCGTGGACTGGGTGCCTAGATAGATGAGGTAAAGTTTAGGATCATAGATGGAGATCATGCAGAGAGGAGGGAACCAATGTGATGACGGTCAAAAAGAGATTAAATACTCCCAAGTCTTGTTGAAGGACTTGATGGAGGTGTACTAGACCCTGCCCCTAGGAAGTTAAGCATTATCCAAATGGCATGATCAACAAAAATGCGCTAAAGATACCGACAAACAGATCATACTGTAAAAGACACATGTACCAATAGTCACCAGTCACGACACACCAAGATATAGAAGACCGGGGTGGTGATGAGTAGGTTTTGATTGACACAAAAAGATAAAATCAACAAAAAGGCCGCATGACCAAGCAGTAATTCAATCCAAAGTTCTTTCCATGAACAAGATTGTGTGATGGAAGATTTGATAAGCCGACGTAGGGAGGATACACCCTAACGGGCTAGTATTGGATTGTTTTTGAAACTAGATATTCACTGGAAAAAGCTATGAATAGAATGAAGAACGATGAGAGTTGGTCTCAAAACTCATTTGGTGAGATATGTTATTGCAATCACTGTGTCTGGGCGACGTGTAGAAGGATGGGGTGAAGTGCAAGGTGATGGCGAGGGGTGATGGAAAATATGGAATTACAGTGAAGAGAGGAATAGTGAGTGATGCAAAGTGAGTGGGTGAGGTGGGAGGCTGGTGGTTGGGTTTATTGCAATTTTTGTGTGATTTTTGAATTTTTAGGATTTTTTTTATCTTTTTGAATTTTTCCATTTTTTAAATTTTTTTATTCATTCATCAAGGTGCCTATTGCTAGGTTTTTACCAAGATGATCTTTTTCCAGGACTTTTTCCAATTTTTAGTCTTTTTTCCAGGATCATAAATATGTGCATGGTGTTGGTCACCAAGAATGTATTAGGTGTAGAAATTCTTCAGATGGAGAGTGTTGATGGGCTCCCAGAGGTGTTCTCCTTCTAGTGTAGAGAATCATTAGGCTCCAAAGCCGAATGCTCCAATTACGATGTAAGGAACCAGCCAGTTGGATTCAAATTTCCCTTTTTGTTCTCGACGGAACACCGAGAGAACATAGGCTTGGCGATGGTAGCTAGATCTTGGGTGGATGGATGAGACAGATTGAGATAAGATTTTGATAGATAATGGCATGGTCCATTATGTGTGATGCATGTTTACCAGGTTTTCACCACACACACTTTTCCAAGGTGCCTAATTGCCAAGTTTTCACCATTGGACGATTTATTTCTCTTTACTTTTTTGCTTTTTTTTGTTATCATCGAGGTGCCTATTTACCATGTTTTCACCAAGAAAATGATTTTTTCAGAACTTTTTATACTTTTTATGGATTTTTTCAAATGACTAGGATATAATGCCAGCCTTCAGGCATACAAGCGCCCGAGATGAATGATGTTGATGAGGTCATTCAGGGGTACTTCTCCTTTAGGAGTAGAGAGTTGATATGCCTCAGAGCCAAATCATGTTGTGACAACATAAGGTCTAACTAGGCGACCTTAAACTTGCCTTTTTTTCTTGATCTGCGCCTACCTTCTAATTTTCTTTGAGGACTACATCCCCTACCTAAAATTTCCGTGGGCGGGTTTTCTTGTTGTAGCTTCTTTTGAGCCTATTTTGATAAACAACCAGGTGGTCATATGCTTGTTGGCATTTTTCATCTAACAGGTCCAATTGCGTGAGCTATGCCACACGGTAGTCTTCATTTGTGATAAATTTCTTGAGTGACACATGCAATGATGGTATTTTGACCTCGATTGGTAAGACGACTTCAACACCATAGACAAGTGAATAGGGAGTGGCGCCTGTGGGAGTGCGATATGAAGTGTGATATGCCTAGAGGTAGGGATTAATCTGGAGGTGCTAGTCTCAACCAATATCAATGACAATTTTCTAGAGGATCTTAAGGAGAGTTTTATTGATTATCTCATCTTGGTCATTACCTTGGGGGAAATACAAACTGGAGAAGAGATGGTGGATATGGAGGCGTTCGCATAGATCTTCTACATGATGGTTTTCAAATGGTGTATCATTATTTGTGAATATGGTGGAAGGGATGCCGAAGTGGCAGAAAATGTGGTAGAGGATGAACTTGGATATTTGGACACCTATGGTAAGGGTGAGCGGAATTGCTTCAACCCACTTTGTGAAGTATTCAGTTGTTGTGATGATGTACTTGTGTCCTTCAGGGGATAGGGTGATCTTATCAACTAGGTTAAAACCCTAACAAGGGAATGACCATGGAGGCACAATGGGATGTAAATCTTGTGCAAGAGCATGAATCATATTGGCATGTTGTTGGCAGGGTAGGAATTTCTTGACAAAGTCATAGGCATCGTGTTCCATTGTGGGCCAGTAGTATCCTGCTCTGAGAATTTGTTTGGCTAGGACCATGCCATTCATGTGGCCACTGCATATTCTAATGTGTACTTCTTGAAAATCCTAGGTGGCCTCATTTTCGTATAAACACATAAAGAGAACATTGTGATAGCCTCGATAATACAGGGTATTGGCTATGATAGTGTAGCGGGATGCTCTGTGAATGAGGTTTTGGCATTGGGTGTTTGTGAGATGGGGAGATATGATACCATTTTTTAGGTAAGCATGGATGTTGTGGTACCATGGGGACTAAGGACCAACCAAGACGCATACCATTTCAGAATCGATGTTTTCATAAGCGGGCGCGTAGAGTTACTCGACCAAGAATTCATATTGTGTTGTGTCTCTAGGTATCTCTAAGAGAGAGTTAATAGTGGTCATTGCATCTAGAGCCTTATTATATAGTCGTGGTACTTGGGTGATTTGTAAGTTCAGGATGTGCTCTTTCATCTTGTCGACCATCTCTTTGTAAGGTAACAACTTATCATCCTTTGTCTGAAACTCATCTAGGACTTGCTTGATGATGAGTCATGAGTCTCGAAAGACATGTATTTATGTGATATTCCACTAGATCGCCATATTGAGCCTAATAATGAGAGGTTTGTACTTGGTGATGTTATTTGTGCAGGGGAATCTCAATTTGAATGATTTTGGGATGTATTCACCTTGAGGAGTGACAAGGAGTATTCCTACCCCTGAACCATGAGATCTGTAGGACCCATCAAAATAAAGATTCCAGGTTGGTTGTTCTTCCACCATGCATAGATGTTCATTTGGGAATTCCATGACCTGGGGATAGGCATCCACTAATGGTGCTTCTGCTAGTTGATACATAATAAATTGCCCCTTGATTGCTTTTTTGTCTACATATTGTATGTCAAATTCACTTAGGAGCATTACCCATTTTTCCAAATAGCCTGTGAGAGTGGTTTTTGATAGAAAGTATTTGAGAAGATCCATCATGGAGATGAGATTTACTATATGACTAATCATATAGTGGTGATTTTTTTGAGTGGCAAAAACCACTGCCAAGCATGTTTTTTCCATAGGTGAATAGTTGATCTCATAACCTACCAGTGTGTGACTGATGTAATAGATGGATCTTTCTTTTCCATTGTCATCTAGATGAGCCAGAAGTTCCCACAGTGCCATAATAGTTACAAAGATGTATAGAATGAGTGGTCTTTCCAGCATTAGTGGTACCAAAATGGGTGGGTTCACTAGGTATCTTTTATTTTCTTGAAGCTTCTCTGACAGAGTAGATCCCATTTAAAGTTGGTGTCTTTTTGCAACAAGTGAGTGAATGGTTGGCACTTATCTATGAGTTGAGAGATGAAGCGGCATACAAACTACATCTTTCCTTTTAGACTACATAATTTCTAAAGTGTTCTGGGCAGAGGCATTTCCATCATAGCCTTGACTTTCTTTGGATCTATTTCTATGCCTCTTCTAGTTATAATGAATCCTAAGAGATTTCCTGATGTAACCCCAAAAACACGTTTCTTGGGGTTGAGCATTAATCCATAGTGACCAAGCTGATCAAATACACACTCCAGTACATTTAGGCGATCTTCTCTTTTTATTGACTTGGCCATTATGTCATCCATACAGTCTTCAAGGATTTGTGGATCATGTCGTGAAAGATAACAGTCATGGTTCTCTAATAAGTTGTCCCTGTGTTCTTTAAGCTAAATGACATCATATTGTAGTAGATGGTGGCCAAGGGGGTTGTAAATGTTTTCTTATGCTAATATTCTTCTTCTATATGGATTTGATTGTATCTAGAGAAACCATCCATGAGAGATAACATCTCATGTCTAGTGGTGAGGTTCACTATCATGTTTTGGGCATGCTTTATTAAGATCCTGAAAATCTGTGCATATCCTGATTAATTTATCTAGCTTGGATACAGGCACCATGTTGGAGATCCACTCAGAATAGTCAATGGCATGAATGATCTTAGCTTGGAGGAGATTTTCTAATTTTTCCTTGACTAATAATGCCACTTTTGAATGCATCTTTCAGAGCTTCTATTTTACTGGTTTGATATTTGGATCTAATACCAAATGGTGTACTACTAAACCAGGGTCTAATCCAGGCATGTGATAATATGAATATGAAAATTTGACTATAGACTCCCGAAGGAGAGCAGTGAGGGCTAGTTCTTCACCTTCTGATAATGATGCTCCGATGTAAGTAATTTTTGGATTCTCCTTTGTGCCCAGGTTGATAGGTTTTGTTTCCAGATACAAGAATGGATGACTTCTCGGGCCTGTAATCATAGACAAGAGGAAGAGGAGGATCTTCATCCTCTGGTGCCTTAGAGAGGTTTTTACCAACGGTTACACCCTTTTTTAAAACTTTTTTATGATCAGATAGTGCCCTAGAGGGGTTTTCGCCAAGAGATCCATTTTTGTCTTTTTTATTTTTATTTTCACTTTTGCAGCTGAAGACATCCTCTTTCCCAAAGTATGCCTTGGGGTCTAGTTTGTAGACATATGTTGAATCATGCCCCGAGTCAGTTTATTGTTCTGTTGCCCCCATGAATCTTAGGAGTACATCCTCACTTTGGAATTCATCGATGTGTACGACACTTGGTTGGTCCTAGTCTATGAGTTTAGGGTGAACAAGGGGAAGGTCAATGAAGTTAATGGTGATTTGGCAGAAGAGGGAGTTTCCCAGGAAGGTTTCTTCATCAAGGATATCATCGTAGGCTCTCACAACTTTCTCTTCTAGGATGTCTTTTAATTCAACAATTTCATCCAGGGTATTACGATAGGTGTAGCTATTTGCATTGGTGGCCCCATTCGTGTCGAGGCCAAAAACCAATCCTTGAATTCTTAGAAAGTGGTGAGGCTCAATGGGAGCCTTCATTACACCCTCCTCGCGACCTAAGTCGCCTCCCTAGTAATTCCACCTCTCTATTGCTAGCTTGTTGGAGTGTGGGTATTTTTTTTTGAAATAGCTAATGAGCTTTACATCAGGGGCCTGAGAATCCCAATATAACCATCTATTGATGTCAGGTTTGATTTCCTTGTTGTTTAAGATTCCATGGGACATGAATATAGAGGATCCTAATTGTTTTGGTTGTGGATCACTTTCTTCTGGTGATTCTTGATGGGATGGGAATCCTTGTGTGTTTGGGTCCATAGGCAAGGCCCCAATTGCAAATGTGTCTGATAGGATATATTCACCGCAACCTATGTTGTTGATCTTGACAGTGGAGAGAGTGAATGATAGGATAGTTTATGGATCAATGTAGGATCAATATAAAGAACTAGAAATGGAAGTACCAATGTTGATTCCAAGATAATGACTTGAATGTGGGAAGGAGTCTTCCAATGCACAACAGTATGTGAAGGGTTGGGGATCTGTGCAGATGGTGATTTTAATGCCATTATGTGGGAATTCAATGCACTGATGGAAGGTAGAGGGAATGACTTGCATGAAGTGGATCCACAGGCATCCAAGAAGGATGTTGAAGGGGAGGTCAAGATCAACAATGTGGTAGATTATGTTTTGCACCGCTGGGCCCAACTAGATGGGCAATGAGATGGTACCTTTAGATCTGCATTCTAGATCGTCATAAGCCTTGATGGTAATGACATCATTCATTATGTTTGCTTTGGTATACCCTAATTTTTTATGAATCTCAAAGTGCTTACATTAAGGGCCAAACCATTATCTATCATGACTCTCTTGATGGAAAAATGTTTAACCATGACGATGATGCAGAGAGGGAGGTTGTGGTCAGGCTCAATAAATGGCATGTCTATTGGTTTCAAGGAGATCCCACAAGATGTGGATAGGTGATCTACAAGGTTTTGGAACTGGGTAGGGTCAATGTCATTGGGGACACATGATTCTTGTAGGGCTTTGTTAAGGAGATCTTGGTGGATGAGAAAAGTGCGAATGAGATCCAAGATGGAGTTCTGGACAGGGGTATTCCCTAGGTGTTCCAATAGATTGTATTGTGTTTCAGTGGATGGAGAAATATTAGCACCTATGACATATATTCTTCCTCAGCAAGTGGTGACTGTACGTTGGCTTTCTGCACCTTTGACATGAATTAAATTGACCGAGGGTTCCACTTGGGATATGCAACTGATGAGATGGTCTTAGTTGATATATACATTGGTATAGTCTTTTTTATCAGCATGATCTCCTTGTTTTCCCTTCCCTTGGTTTGAGGGTTGAGCGGGATTGGCGGGTCCTTTACCAGAGTTGTGTTTAGGAAACACATTTTCAGTGATTTGTAGGCCAGTATTTAGCAACGGTTAGGTAGGGGAATCTATTGTGATCTCTTTACGATCGATGAGGTCCTAGATGTAGTGCTTCAACTTCATGCAGTCTATGGTAGCGCATCCTTTAACATGATGGTAGTCACATTATTCGTTGTCTTTGTACCACGCAGGTTTTGGTGTTGATTCGTCAAACGGTTGTGTTTGTGGGTACATGATTAGATTGGCCTTAGTCATTCTATGGAAGATGATATCTATGGCTTCACCCAAAGGGGTGAATATGCATTTTTGTGCATTCTAGGCTCGTGGTTTTGTTTGTCCATGTGGGACTGATATGGCATTTGTTTGGCAGTTTGACTAATAATTTGTCCCATGAGGAGGGTGAAAGAATTGATCAAACTCAATTCTACACAACCCAAGAAGAACCTGTTAGCCAATAACCTGTTACAAGAGAAGAAAAAATGGAGATAGAAGGAAAAAGCTCTCAAAATGTGAAGAATGCATAAGAGATTAACAAAAAAGGACAAGGCTCAACCTTATAAAAGGTGAGAAAGAAACCCTAAAGGAAAAGACTAGGTTGCACATTATTAATTAATAATGTACCTAAGTGAAGCTTAAGTAACTAGAGTAATATAAACTTATATAATTAAATCGATATGATTTAATTAATAAGTATAAAGTAATAATACTCTAACACCCCCCCTTAAGCTGAACGCAGGGAGAAAGATGACCTAGCAAAAACTATGAAAGCAAGAAATGGGTCCCGGCAACAAGGCCTGATCAGGTACAGAGTACAAGGAAATCTCTATAAACCGGAGACAAAGGAGAAAACCCAGTGGGAAAAACTCCTCTCCAAAAAGAGATATAAAAGCAAGCAAAGACAAAAGGAATGAATTCAAGAGACTCTCTCAAAGCCAGTAGTACAATACGTGCTGCCAACCCCCCCGTGAGAGAGGGTCGAGGCTCCAAAGCCCCCCAGAATGAAAGAACCCCTGGATCAATGAACAAACCACCATGACTCCAATGCAAAGGAGTGAAAGGAAGTGTGCACTGAAGAGGTGACCTCAAAAGATGAGGTGTCACTGGAAGGCCGAGCTGATGCTCAAAGGAGTAGACATGAGGATCCTGAAAGGGAATCCCCAATGTAAGTGGTATGATAGGTGTGCTAACACTGTCATCAAAGAGGAGATGAATGTCCTCTGTAGAGTCCTCAACAACCGCACCTGGTGGCTCGATGAATGGAGCTGGAGGGTCAAGCAGTGCTGAAGAAGAATCCTGCTGAAGAGAATAGTACG
>MU225164.1:386952-402091 GCA_018584345.1 Thuja plicata
ATTCAAGGCAATAAGGCCCATTGCCTCATCCATCCTATTCCTGTGCATAAGAGCCTCATAAGGCCTCTGAAGAACTGGCTGAACTGTATCCAGGCATGACCATAAACCTCATGACATGAGGAGTCTATTCATTTGTGGCTTCCACACATGGTAATTGTGTGGAGTGAGAAGCTCAACGGATGTTGTGTCTGCCATAGTGCCCTGTACTTGGACTGATTTTTGAATTATGTTTGCTTTCAGAATTAGACAGAAGATGCAGAAGGGGTTTTGTTTTATGTGATACAATATTTTTTTTTCTGAGATGAATGACAGAAAAGCAAGAAAGAACACCCCCCATAATCGATAAAACCCAATTCCAGCACAATTCTGAAAGCTTAAAAGAAAGAGAGAGCAAGAAAAGCTTTAGAAAGTAAATTTGTGTACCTTTACTTTGAGGCTCAAAACCGGCATCAAAAAGGAAGAATCAAGGAATGAAACTTGCACCAATGCGATGGGCTTGAAAACACCTTTCTGGCAATATTTTGTTTTTCAAAAACGGACACCGTATGCCGAAGATATGATAAAAAAGGCACAGGTACCCCCAAAAGAGAGCTCGCTGGAAAAACACAGACCCTGTCTTAAATTTGACGTCCAAATGACCGTCACCCCTTTGCGCAGTTAAATTTGACGGCCGTCGCAACTTGTCGAAAAAAATTTTTCGACTGCCGAGAAAATGAAATTTTCGCCAAAAAAATTTGAAAAAACCGCCGAAAAAAATTTATGGTTGCTGACGTCAGCCCTGACAGGCTGGTGGCGGGCTGGTGGTCACCGCCGGTGGCGGCCGCTCCCGGGCGGCGGTAGAGGGCCAGGCGGCGCCGCTAGAGCCCTGGCAGCTCTGCCGGTGGCTAGCGGCCGGTGGGCTGCATGCTGGCGGGTTGGCCGGGTGTGGGCCGGGCCGGGCCAGGCTGAGGCGGCGGTGGGGTGGTGCGGTGGCGACGCGCCCCAGATGCCCAAAAAAAAGGTTTTTTATCTTTTTTTTTGTGATTTTCACCTCAAAAACTGTGTCGTACGGCCCTATAAGGCTGAAGAAAATTTTCCTGATGCTCCGATGTCCAAATCAAACATATTTTATATGAACCCTAGGGTTTTTGGGCCTTCCAGACTCAACCGTGAGGTCGGTTTTGGTCCAAAATGCTCCAAAAAATAGAGACCCCCCAGAACTAATAAAAAGAACTCTGAAAATCAGAAACCCTTCAAGCTCCAAAAAACCTTCAAATCAGGAACAAGCAGCACAGATCTGAGCTCTGATACCATGAAAGAATTGATCAAACTCAATTCTACACAACCCAAGAAGAACCTATTAGCCAATAACCTGTTACAAGAGAAGAAAAAATGGAGACAGAAGGAAAAAGCTCTCAAAATGTGAAGAATGCATAAGAGATTAACAAAAAAGTACAAGGCTCAACCTTATAAAAGGTGAGAAAGAAACCCTAAAGGAAAAGACTAGGTTGCACATTATTAACTAATAATTAATTAATAATGTACCTAAGTGAAGCTTAAGTAACTAGAGTAATATAAACTTATATAATTAAATCGATATGATTTAATTAATAAGTATAAAGTAATAATACTCTAACAGAGGGTATGTTGGTGCGACCTATTGGCATGTGTTTTGTTGATGTACGGGTTGTTGATATGCAGGTGTGGGATCTTTTGGACCAGCTACAACAATCCAGATGTGTTTGGTATCTGTGGCATCGTCAGTCACAATACTCTTGTTCTTGTTCCAATAACGGGATCAATCATTGTTAGATCTATCATGATGAGCTTCTTTGTATAGCTTGATGGTTCTGCTATCTATAAGACCCTTTTCGAGGTTCATTCCTTTTCCTCAAATTTCTTGGTATGTTTGTAGAAAGCTCATGTAGATATCGTGTGCCAATTTGGGATGGAGATTGTCAATAAATATCTTTATCAAATGTTTCTTAGATAGTTGGTATGAAAATCTTGTGGTGAGACCTTTCCACCTTTGAAGATAATCTACTAGGCTTTCGCCTCCTTTTTGCTTGGAATTGTACAGGTCTAGGAGAGATAGTTCATTCTCAATGTGATGTGCATACTGGGATATGAACTTTTCAGGCAGTTCTGCAAAGGTTGTGATTGTGTTGTAGGGGATTTTGTAGAACCACTAAAGAGTTGTCCCTCCTAGGATTTTCAGGAAGAGGCACATGAGGAAGTTATCACTGTATGCTACCTCTTGGTCTCCCTTGCCCCTGTATTTGTCAAATTTGGGAGTTTCAAAGTGTTTATGGAAGGGTATGGCTATGATGGATTTATCAAAGGGATAGGGACCCACCTCCTCAAATTTAAAGGTTTTGGCTTCAGTCTGACTCGGAGCTCTTTGAGAGCGTTTTTCATTTCTTCCCATTCTTGATTGATAGGTGGTGGATTAGGTGCCCCAAATACATTGGAGTTCGGTGCCTGGTATGGGTCAAAAAAAGTTGGTGAGCATAGAGGATTCTATGGGGGATTTTGAGGTGTGTGATAAGGGGATTGGTTGACTACGTAAAGAGGTTGTGAAGGTGGAAATTGCGGTTGGGTGAGGTATTATTGGGAGACTGAAGGTAAAGTTTGTTGTGGTTGTGATGGTTGTTGATAAAAGGGGTGCACTTGCTAGGGTATCAGATAGGTTGGGTGAGCCTGGGTTGGACCCCCATAAGATGGTTGCACGGTGACACTATTATGCATGAGATATGTGATCTATGGGTGAATGCCCCTAGTAGAAGGAGTGAGGTAGTTGATACGAGAGGGGATGCTTGTTTGTTGAGGAGGTGGGATGGTTTACGGTGTTACAGATGGAGGCATGACTAAATAGTTGGTGTAAGTGGATTGTTGTTGTTGGATGGGTTGCACAACGGGCTGCGCAGTGATGAAGGGGTTGATGAATGGTTGTTGTGCTTGGGAAGTGGAAGGGTTTGTGCTATTGGAATACATTAGTATCCCAAGTGCATGCATGGTAACTTGAGAATAGGTCCAAGTGGATGATGAGGTAGCTTGCATGGGTTGGTCAACTTGGGAGGCTTGTTGTGAAGATGTTGGATTGGGCTACATCTGTGCAAGAGGTATTGGGACATTCTGCGAGGGTACAACTGACTGAGTATGAAATGTGGGCCCTTTTAGAAATAAGGGTTGGTTAAAGGCCCTCGTGGGTGGCATGATAGTAGTAAATTGTGGTTGTTGCGGGTGTGATGTAGGTATGGTGGGTGTAAGGGATGTTGATATTGAGGTGTTTGTAGTTTGCGTGACTTGTGGTTGTGAGATGATTGGCTAAGTGTTGATGGGTTGAGAAACAATTGATTGTGTGTTGATTGGTTGAGTGCCAGCCATAGGGTATGCAACTTGGGAAGAAATGGGTTGGATGGGTTGTGAAGGTTGGATAGGATATGATGGTTGGGTAAGTTGTGATGGTTGGATGGGCTTTGATGGTTGGATATGGGCTTTGATGGTTGGATAGGTTGTGATGGCGGAGGTGGAAAAGGATTAGAGGCTGACGACCCCATGATGGAGAATAGCGTTGGTTGTTCTATGGTGTGTATTATGGGTTGAGTGGCTATTGGTCAGAGAAAATAAGGTATGAGAGATATAACCTGGGATGTCCTTTGAAGTGGGTTAATGATTTCCTATACCACAGGGTGGAAAAATTCACCTGGAGTGGTTATAGGTCATGTGATCCATGGTGGTATAATTCTAGGTGGTACTTGGATTCCTTAACGTTGAAATTTGGCAAGGACAGTGTGGCTATTGTGTCCTATAATGGCATTGACCATGTGTGCATATACAAAATACTCATGAATGCTTCCATGGAAATTATCTTGGGAATCTCATCTAGGTTAGCCCATACATGTTCATTTGGTGCTTGGTTCCGAGGATCAAATGTCACCATGGTGTTGTTAGGGTTCACTGTCAGATTGGATGAGCTAGCGGAAAGATTGGTTTCCATGTCCTTCCTCTTCTTGGAACGAGTTTCAAGTGGCATGAAATTGATGTCCTAAAGAGGTGTAATATTTTTAGGTGACTAAGGATGATGGTGCAATCATTTTGGGATGTGATGTTTTGGATGATTATGCTAAAATGATGGGGTTGTTTTAAGGACCTAAGGATAACTTGGTGTAACAGAGGATTATGAGTTGACTTCCCTAATGCAATCTCAAATGGATGTGATTGTGTCAACCAAAGAAAGACTTGTGGTCTTCGGAGGACAAGATTCTTCACCAATGTAAACCAACCTTTTGATCAAGGTGATGAGGCCAAAAAGACAAGATGAGATACCCTAAACAATTCTTAGTCAAGGGAGCCTAAGGATGGGTCTTGATAAGATATGGGTACTACACAACTCAAAAGGATATAACACCAAGTGAAGGATATATTTTTATTTTTTATTTTTTGGATGATGCTAGGATAAGGTTTGGATGAATCAGATTTCACTAGGTGTGTTGGGTGATGCATTCCTAAGGATGGAGACTAAAATGATGGTCCTAAGATGCAAGCTAAATGAATAAGAAGAGGAGTAAACAGGGATGTTGCGATGTGCCAACTAGTCGTATTGTTCAAAGTTGACAAAGGCGTGGTTCAAATGATATTTGGCCATCAAGTTTGCAAGCTTATTATTTTAGGTGATTTTTTCATATTCCTTAGGTGTGTGAATCTCTTGTTTGATGGAATAAATGATGTGTTGGTATTTCTTGGATTCATGAGTGGCGGTCTTTTGTTCTCTGTATACTGGAGGTAATTGAGTCTTGACTTTCTTGTGTTTTCTAGAATCTGACATGTCCCACGAATGAATTTTATAATGGCTTCAATTGTGTGTTTGAATTCTTACAAATGGGGATCTATGAACAAGTTCTCAAGGATTGTTATTGATCAGGTATTGGTTGTATGTGTTCAATGGAAAGAAAAAGTTTCAATCACATATCAAGGCATTGACTACACTAAGTATACCTTGCTTCCAATGGGAACATTCATGTATCTGAAAACAATCCAACAAGGGACAAAGAAACCTTGAGGGATACAAGCAAGTGTGATTAGTTTGACGAATATGAAAGTTTTGTATGTTCAAGTCACCAATGTTTTGAGAACAATGAAGCACATGCCTACCTAAGGAAATTGACCTATATTTAAAATACTTGCCCACAAATGTAGGTACACACACAAGAGCTAATCAAAATATGACCATCACCAAGCACACAATGGCTCCACTCATGATGTCGTATTATCCGACTCCAAATTCTCAAAGTGGAACAACTGTGTGAGTGATCTTAGGGAGCTTTCTATCTTTGACCTTGCACAAACATTTTCAAACTTTCAGAGGTGAATCAGGTAGGATTATACTTTACAAGTTCTTAGTATGGATCTTTGTTTGAATGTGTCCTTTGTTTCCATGCAAGTGCAATTGAGGTGTATAGCCCCACAAATCACCTTGTCATAAGCAGTCATGTGAACATGATTGAGACCTTGCAATGTTGGATGATATCAATTTTTGGTACTGATAATGCTGTTGATATTCATGTTTTGTCATTGATATCAACATATGTTTCTATAGAGAGAATAGACTGGTTACTTGACTGAAAGAATTGTACAGAATGTGTACGGATGAGTCAAAATATTTGAACTTGGATATATGAAGAAGGATGTGTGTTGACCTTATTCCTAAGGTCACTTGGCTTTATGTTGCATATTGTGGATGTTACAGTTGATTTGGTGAAGACTGGTTTCTGGACTGCAACTGTGATGCTTGACAGAGCAGGTCTCTATGTTTCGAGTATATCTTACTAGTGAAGATATTTCAGATGAAGCAAGCTTACTGGTGGATAGCTGTCACATATTGGAATAATGAGTTGAGTTCGATTGTTGTTTGATTATTGGTGATGTCATCTATGGCGTATAATATGGAGGAGACCTATTTGGTGGCCGACTTCAATCATGTAGCATGTAAAATGAATTATGACCATGGATTGCAGATATGGGAGTATATGTGATGGATTGTAATTGATGTTTTCTTGTTATAGGTACCGTGTGTATCTTATCAAGGGGTTATATAATTATTTGTGTATTGGAAAGCCTTAATTGGTCAACATAATTACTTAATTATGTATTGGGAAATCTTAATTGGGTGACCTGATGAATTATTGTAAAGGGGTATATATGAGAGATCTTTTCTTTTGTAAATATGTGGTAGAGATTGAAAAGGTGGAGAATTGTGGAAGCTATGAGGCTTGTTGGCTGCTAGATGTAAAGCAGAGTTGATGATTGTTATACTTCATTGGAACTGATCAAGAAAAGATAGTTGCTACCAGACAGTTCACTAGATTGTATATTCCTATATACACTTGTTCGGATTGTAAATCCTTGAGTGTGGCTTTAACCTTCTTTGGGAAGTGAGCCTACTATTTTTCTTGACTCATAAAAAGACATGTCTCCTAAGAGGGACTGTGTACTATAATATTGTAATAAGCTCCTAACAGGGATAAATATTTTAACAGGGATACTATACTCTCAGTACATCATTTGTGGGTGCTAATTCCCACTGGGGTTTTACCTTTAACAGGGTTTCCTCGAAAAAAATTATTGTGTTATTGTGTTGGAATTTACTGTGTTAACATTTTTATTGCAGATTTGGTTTACAAAGTTTAAAGTTTAATAATCTATATCACAATTGATTCACCCCCCCTCTTAGTTGTCTTGTGGACTATTATTCCTAACAATTGCTATTAGAGCTACTGGTCCTTAGAGAGAAAGCTTAACAACTTGAGGTGATCCTAAAGATGAATTACTACAGGAAGGATAGTCCAAAATTTGATCCTTAAAACTTTGATAGTTGGCATAACAAGATGAGAACATATTTGCAATGTTTGGGAATTGACTACTAGATGATCACAAAGAAGAATGAGAAGATAGCGACTGGGGATGACCTGGACAAGGCTACTGAAGATGAAAAGAATTTATTTTCATGTAATATGGTTGCAAGGGAATCATTGATCAGTGCACTTTCTGAAGGTGAATTCACAGAATTAATAGACTTGGATTCTGCACATGAGATCTGGATAAGATTGGAAGCATTATATATAGGAGACAAATTTACAAAAAATGCAAAGATATAGAACTGGAAGACAAAGATGGAATCACTAAAGATGAGAGAAGATGAGAACATTAGGGCATATGGATAGAGAATTACTAAAGTGGTTATTGGCATTAGAAACTCTAGAGGTACTTACAGTGAGGAAGAGATGATTGCAAAGATACTCATATCTTTGACACCTGCTTATAGAACCAAAGTACAAGCTATAGAGGATATTATACCTTTGACACTGAACTTAACTAGAGAGATGTTGATTGGAAAGCTAACTACTTTTTAGGCCGTGGAATTGGGAAATACTTTACTTAAGGTTGAGTCAACATTCAAGGCAACCGTGCATAAGAACAAAAAAACCTTATTTGGAAATGTGAGCACCAGTAACTATGACCCGAGAGAAGAGCTTGGAGAATATGCTGATGAATGGGAAAATATATAGGAGGAAGAAAGAAAGCTAGACTAATTGGTGGCACTGATTTCTAGAAGAGAAAATAGAGGTAAGGATAAATTTGAAGGTAAATTACCTTTGAAATTTTTTTCATGTAACAAGATTGGTCATTTTGCATCTAGATATCCTACAAGGGTTCCTAAGCACAAACCTAAGTTTTACAAATCAAATTATCCTAAAGACAAGGAATGTTATTATGCTAGTGAGGGTATTTATGATGATGATGGTAACTATGATGAAATTGGATTTATTTCTATAAAGGATGATGATCCTATACATGAGGAAAATGCCTTAGTATCTTGTGTTGAAAAGAAATTTGAATGGGTTATATATAGTGATTTTTCACATCATATGACTGGAGATAAAAATAATTTTGTGAGCTTGAAAAGACATGATGGTGGTGTTGTCAGATTTGGTGATAATACTCCTAAAGTTATCATTAGAGTAGGATTTATTTCTATGGATGGTAAGACAAATACTGACAATGTATTACTTGTTGATGGACTTAAGCATAATCTGTTAAGTGTTTGTCAGCTAGTTGACAAGGATTATCAATTGAAATTTATTGATGGGAAATATTCTATAAGAACTAAATCAGGAGATTTGATTGCATCTGGTACTAAGTCTAGAGGTAATGTATTTGAATTGAACACATCTGAAGCTTCTTGTTTTATTACGAAGGTTGATGACAATTGGTTATGGAACAAAAGATTTGTCATGTTAAATTTGTTAACATTGTGAAGGCGAGTATGAAAAATGCAGTAAGAGATCTACCTAAGATTGTGAAGCCATCTAACACTATGTGTAGAGAGTGTTTTATGGGGAAGCAGACTAGAAGGTAAACCTTATTTAGCAAAAGGGAAGTTGGATCTGGTGCACATAGATCTGTGTGGTCCTACAAGAGCAAGATCATAATATGGTGAAAGGTACTTTATAATTTTTGTTGATGACTTTTCTAGGATGATGTGGGTTACATATTTGAGAGAGAAATCTAAAGCATTTGACAAGCTCAAGTTATTTAAAGAAAAAGTTGAGAATGAATCTGGTTTGAAGATAAAATATTTGAGATCAAATAGAGGTGGTGAGTTTACATTAGAGTTATTTAATTAATACTGTGAAGAGCATGGAATATTCAGATAGACATCTGCACCTAGGACACCACAATAGAATGTAATTTCAGAGCGAAGAAACAAAACTATATTAGATGCTGCAAGGACTATGTTGCTAGAAGGAAATGCATCACATATTCATTGGAGAGAAGTTGTTGGTACTGCTATATACACCTTGAACAAAATTCAGATTAGAGAAGGTACAATTAAAACTCCTTATGAATTATGGTTTGATCATACACCTACTGTGAAATATTTCAGAATATTTAGAAGTAACTTTATATCAAGAGATATGATGAGATAGGAAAGTTTGATGCTAGAAGTGATGAAGGAATTTTTCTTGGTTATTCTACTAAGAGTAAAGCATATAAATGTTACAATCTGAGACTGAGAAAGTTGATTGAAAGCACCAATGTGAGGATAGATGGGAATTTTCAGATTTAGGAAAGAATATATGACTGTAGTCAGATTACAGAGATGAAAGAGGTTACTGTTGAACCTGAAGAACCTTTGATGATTGAAGATGTAACTGAAGATGAACTGATTCAGGTTACTGAGACTCTAAAGACTCTGAGGTATGTGAAGAAGAACCATCCTGAAGATCAATAATTGGTGATGTAAGTAAATGTATGATGACTAGATCTAAAGTTAGAGATGAAATTTGTTTGATTTCTCAAGTTGAGCCAAAAACTACTGATGAAGCATGTAGAGATGAATCTTGGACTAAAGCTATGGAAGAATAACTAGAATAGATAAAGAAAAACAATACTTGGGAATTGGTTCCAAGACCTAAGAACAAAAATGTGATTGGAACTAAATGGGTTTTTAGAAACAAAATGGATGAGGAAGGAACAGTGGTAAGAAACAAAGCTAGACTGTTTGTAAAGGCTACTCACAACAAGAAGACATAGACTATGAAGAAACATTTGCTCTTGTTGCTAGATTAGAAGCTGTGATATTATTTCTTGCTTATGCTGCACGTAAAGAATTTAAAGTCTATCAGATGGATGTGAAGTCAACATTCTTGAATGGTGATCTGGAAGAAGAAGTCTACATTGAGCAACCTGATGGTTTTCCTTTGACAGATGATGAAGACATGGTTTGTAAGTTGAAGAAAGCACTCTATGGACTAAAACAAGCACCAAGGGCATGGTATGCAAGGATGGACAAGTACTTACTTCATCTTGGTTTTAGGAAAGGTAATACAAACAGTAATTTATACTTAAGAACTGATGAAGATGGAATCTTAATTATCGAAGTCTTTGTTGATAATATCATTTTTTGAGGCAATGATAAGATGAGTAAGAAGTTCTCTAAAGAAATGGAAAATGAATTCAAGATGTCAATGATTGGTGAAATGGAATTTTTTCTTGGTTTGAAAATTAATCAGAGTAAGAATGACATTTTTATATCTCAGACCAAGTATCTTAAGGAAATGTTGAAAAAGTTTGGAATGAAAGATTGTAAACCTGTTGGAACACCTATGGTGATTGGACACAAACTGATTAGTAATGATGAGACCCAAAGTATTGTTCAGACAAAGTATAGATCTATGATTGGTGGTCTACAATATCTAACTCACACTAGACCAGATATTACCAATGCAATTGGAATTGTGGCTAGATATCAGGCAGTTCCTAAAGAGACACACTTTGCTACTGTGAATTTTTTTTCCAGATATTTGAAAGGAACAATAGAATATGGATTGTGGTATAAAAAATCAGATGACTTTACTTTGCAAGATTATACTGATGTTGATTGGGTAGGTAATGTGGAAGATAGGAATAGTACAAGTGGTGGTGCATTTTTCCTTGGGAAAAGGCTAGTTTCTTGGTTGAGCAAGAAGCAGAACTATATTTCTCAATCTACTGTTGATTCAGACTATGTTGTTGCTGCAATAAATTACACACAAGTTACTTGGATGAAGAAAATGTTGAAGGACATTGGAATAATTTTTAGAGAACCAGTGGTTATCCATTGTGATAATACCAACATAGTGAATATGTCAAAGAATCATGTAATGCATTCAAAGACTAAGAACATTTCTATTAAGTATCATTTCTTGAGGGAGAAGGTAGCAGAGAAAGAGATTAAACTATAATACATTAGTACAAAGGAACAAATAGAAGATATATTTACAAAACCTTTGCCAAAAGATGATTTTTAATACCTCAAAAGCATGCTTGGGGTGATGACCCCTCCTAGTGGTAATTAATTGATGCAGATAGGCATCAGTCCATTGGATTTCAGAGCTATATCATTTTTTGGATTTGATGTATGGATCTACTCCTCAGGGGGAGTGATCGAAGGAATACTAGAGCATACTTGGGTGATTTTGCACCTGGTTGATTGGACATGAAGATTTGAAAAAGCTACACCTTACAGAAGATTATAGATGTGTTATGGAACCCTTTTCCATTGCTTCTAAAGGGGGAATGAATCTATGTGAAAATCCCTACTTTTTTAGGGAGATTTGTATTGAGGATATTGAGAAGATTGTATTAAGAGAGTAATTTTTGGGTTGATGGATTTCCCAATATGTTGCCATCAATGCCAAAGGGGGAGATTGTTGGATGATATCATTTTTTGGTACTGATCATGATGTTGATATTCTTGTTTTGTCACTGATGTCAACATATGTTTCTGTGGAGAGAACAAACTGGTTACTTGATTGAAAGAAGTGTACAAACTGTGTACGGATGATTCAGAATGATCGAAGTTGGATATATGAAGAAGGATGTGTGTTGACCTTATTCCTAAGTTTTCTTGGATTTATGTTGCATATTGTGGATGTTACAGTTAATTTGGTGAAGACTAGTTTCTGGACTGTAACTGTGATGCTTGACAAAGTAGGTCTCTGTGTTTTGGGTGTATCTTATATTTTAGATGAAGCGAGCTTACTGTTGGACAACCAACATATATTGGAATAATGGGTTGAGTTTTACTGTTGTGTGATTACTGGTGATGCTAGTTGTGGTGTATATTCTAGAGGAGACCTATTTGGTGGTTGACTTCAGTCATGTAGTGTGTAAAATAAATTGTGAGCGTGGATTGTGAATCTGGGAGTATATGTGATGGATTTTAATTGATGTTTGCTTGTTATAGGTACTTTGTGTATCTTAGCAAGGGGTTATATAATTATTTGTATATTGGAAAGCCTTTATTGGCCGACCTAATTATTTAATTATGTATTGGGAAAGCTTAATTGGTCAACCTGATGAATTATTGTAAAGGGGTATATATGAGAGATATTTTCTTTTAGAAAGATGTGGTAGAGATTGAAAAGACAAAGAATTGTGGAAGCTGCGAGGCTTGTTGGCTAATAGATGTAGATCAAAGTTGATGATTGTTATACTTCATTAGAATTGATCAAGCAAAGATAGTTGCTACCAGATAGTTCACTGGATTGGATATTCCTATATACACTTGTTCGGATTGTGAATCCTTGAGGGTGGCTTTAATCTTCTTTGGGAAGTGTACCTAGGCAGTGGGCCTACTATTTTTCTTGATTCCTAACAGGGTCTGTTGATGACATGTAACTATTTAAATGTTTGAAGATATTAAGTTGATGATCATGCAAGGCATTAAATCAGTTAATGTATTGTATTGTCATTGATGTCAACTTGATATAATATTTATGGTCATGGAAACACTGCCTAAAGACTTCAAAGAACCGATGAATCAAGACTATGCTATTAGTAATGCATACAAGTCAAGTATTCACTAAGTGACTGCATACACCAACAGAGTGCACACCGATGATCAGAGTAAAAGAGCAGAGTCACAGTGTTACCTGATGAGCCAATGCACAACATTACTGATGAGCAGAGTTATAGTGTTGCCCAATGAGAAATACACAGAGTAACCCGACGGAAAGAATTTAAGTGTTGCCCGACAGAGAAAATAAGGATAGTAACCCGACGGAAAGAATTTAAGTGTTGCCCGATATAGAAAACAAGGATAGAGATCCCAATGACAACTGAAGTCACACCGACAAAACAGTCAGTTATCACCGATGACTAACTGAAGTGTTGACCGAAAGAACAGAGAGTTCAGAAAATGAAAAAATGCTTAGCTATCAAGAAGCTAAAGATAGAGTTAACAGATACTTATCATTGTTTTAATCATCCAGATAAAGTCGAAGATAAGTAATTGATTTAAAGCTGATTTGTCTAGATGGCAAGAAGATCTCCTTGAGATAAATGAGGACTTTTCTTTAAATCTACTGGCAAGAATTGTGGAACACGCCAAGAATCAAGAAAGCCAAGAAAATAGGAAATCATGTCTATATAGAGACAAACCCAATTCATTACAAATTGTGGGGTGAACAAGAGAAGAAGAAAGATGCTAAAGAAAATATGATGGACAAGAAAGTCTTTATTCAATCCTGATCAACAAGATAAAAGAAGAGCTAGATTCTGTAGACACCGATGAACAGTGAGACAAGCATCACAGAGAAGAACAAGTGTGGAGCAAAGGTATATATTTGATTATATTGATCAATGAAGTAATGGACCTACAATAGATCTGAAAATCTGCAATTGAGTTGTATGTATGAACAGATCATTAGTGTTTCAGTTTAACCATTGAAGCATATAAGCCTCTTAACCGAGAAGGACTTAAAAGTCTTTTTCAATTGAGATACATCCCAAGGAGTATCAAAAAGTTTGATAAAAAAAGTAGCATTGGATATGCTTGATACCTATTGATAGGCCAAGTGAGTGTTTGATCAAGGATGGTAGCATTAGATGCTAGATACTAGTTAACAAACTATTTCTAAATCCTCTAACAAGGTCACACCTAACAGTGTGTTTGTAACCTTTAACAGGGTTGGCTCTTAACATGGCTCACTTCAAGAGAGTGAAAATTAGGGGTACAAGTCCCAGTGGTTTTTACCTTAACAAGGTTTTCATGTTAAAAATCCATGTGTTATGTGTGTATGATTCATTTCTTTACTATTTTGTATCTTACATACTTAATTCTGGATTGATTGGTATACTCTGCATATTTACTGTGTTTCGATAAATAAGTTTACTGCTTATCGGTAATCATACAGAAGAGAGAATAGCAAAGCAATCTGACAAGTAGAAAATTGATTAAAGTATTTCAAGGCATACATCTTGTAGGATAGAAGATAACTTGAGTTATAATTAGTGGTTATAAGTTTTAAGGGTTGATTTAAGGATTAAAATTTGAGGCCACTGATTCACCCCCCCTCTCAGTTATTACTAACAATTGGTATCAGAGCTTGTGTGCTTAGAAGGAAGGTTTCAAGACCTAAGCTAAAGATCACAAGATGAACAGACGAGATGTTCCCAAGTTGAACAAAGATAATTTTGCTTCATGGCAGAGCAGAATAAGACACCACTTATCAGGTATTGGTAATGATGTTACTCAATACTTAGATACTGAATATGTGTGGCCTATAGGAGCACCAACAGTCAAACAATTGAGAGAGAAGCATGAGCACAATTGCATGATGATAGAACTTTCTTCATCACACTCCGATGCTGAATTTGAAGATGTAAAAACTTGCAAGAATGCAAAGAAGATGTGGGACAAATTGATGATTGTACATGGTGGTGACAAGAATGTTTTGAGAGCCAAGGTAGAAATCCTTAGAGGAAATTTTGATGATCTCAAAATGAAAGAAGGTGAAAACATCACTTAGTACAACACAATAATCAAAGAGGTAGTCAATGCTATCCGAGGTTTTGGAGGTGTACTAGAAGAATATACAGTGGTAAGTAAAATTCTAAGAACCTTACTACCTACATATGCTATTAGAGTATCTTCCATTCAAGAAATGAGAGCAGTAGAAAATAGCAATGTTACTATAGATAGTTTGATTGGAAGATTGATTTCATTTGAGATGAACAACTTTGATAATAGTGTCTTACCAAACATAGAATCTGCATTCAAAACTTCTATGAGAATAAGTAAATCAAGTCATAAAAACACTATGAGAAAAGATAGTGATAGTGAAAGTGAAGAAGATGATCTTGATGAAATTGAAGCACTTATGGCCAAAAGAATGCAGAGAGGCAAATGTAAATATAAAGGTAAATTACCACTTGTTTGTTTTAATTGCAAAGAGATTGGACACTTTGCTACAAGATGTACTACCAGAAGAAAAAATGATAAAAGTAATGACAGATCATTTGAAAAGAAGTCTGACAGAGGTGATTACAGAAGCTACCAACAATCAGAAAGAAGAGATACCTAAGACTATAAGGACAAAGGAAAGAAGGCCAATTACCTAGAAAAATGCAAAGATGATGATACTGACACCGAATCTGATGAAGACATCGAGATGGTGTTTGTGTCTGTAAAGGATGATTCACATAATGATGAAGAAAGGTATGTAGAAACAGCTCTCATATCTAAAGTTAGAAAAAATGATGTTTGGATCATAGATAGTGGCTGCACTCACCATATGACCAGTGATAAGAAAAAGTTTGAGACTTTTGAATA
>MU225164.1:402141-419369 GCA_018584345.1 Thuja plicata
GATAAAATGTGAAAATTATTATTGGGTAAATGGATTGAATTATAATCTATTGAGTGTTTCTCAGTTGAATAATTCAGGTCACAAAGTAGAATTTGAAAATAAGAAGGCAAAGATCTTCAATAAATCAAAAAATCTGATTGGTACCGGTGAGCAGACAAAAGGTAATTTATTCTGTCTGAATGATACTGACACCACTTGTTTGATTGCTACAAATGTAGACATATGGCCATGGCACAAAAGATTGTGTCATGTGAACTTTGACAACATGATAAAGATTAGCAAAAAGATAAATGTCAGAGGCTTACCGACGATGACCAAGCCCGAAAACATCATGTGTAAGAATTGTCAAAAAGGTAAAATGACAAAGTCTAGTTTTAAAAGAAAAACCCATACATCTGATGCAATTCTAGAATTAGTCCATACTGATTTATGTGGACCTATGAGGACAAAGAGTTATTATGGAGATAGATATTTTATTCTCTTTGTTGAGGATTACTCTAGAATGATGACAGTCATGTTTCTAAAAGATAAATCAGAAGCATTTAAGATGTTTAAATGGTACAAAGAAATGGTTGAGAAACAAAGTGGTAAAGAATTAAAATTCTTAAGGTCAAATAGAGGAGGGGAATTTACATCAGATGAATTCACTAAATTTTTTAATGAGCATGGAATCAAAAGACAGGTCTCTGCACCAAGAACACCACATCAGAATGGAATTGTTGAAAGAAGGAACAAATCCATAGTTGGTTGTGCAAGGACACTGATGATAGAGAAAGGCATCACCCAAATCTTTTGGAGGGAAGCTATTAGTACTGCTATTTATACATTGAACAGAGTACAACTAAAGAAAGACACCAAAAAGAAACCTTATGAGCTATGGTATGGATACACACCCAATGTAAGTTATTTCAAAATTTTTGGCAGTCAATGTTATATCTTGAAAGATGATAGAAATGGAAAAATTGACTCCAAGAGTGATGAAGGAATCTTTCTAGGGTATTCTACCAAGAGAAAGGCTTATAAATGTCTAAATAAGGCCTCTAACAAAATTTTTGAAAGTGCAAATGTAAAGATCGATGAATTTGCAGAGAAGAATGGAAAGGAAAGCACAAAAGAACTAGAGGAATACAATAGGTTCACTTACAATGAGGAACTTGACACTCTACTCGACCAACATTGTAGAGCTCCTGAGCAACAGATCATTGCACCCAAGCATCAGACTGCAAATATCGATGATCAAAATATTGCTCAAAATGACACACAAATTGATGGAGAACAAAATGAAGAAAAAAATGATGATCAAGCTGATAGAAAAAGAGTTGAACCTGTACTTGCAAGATATGTCAGAAGGAACCATCCACAGGACCAGATCATAGGAGATAAAAAGGTTGGTATGAGAACTAGAAGTAAGTCTCTAAATACAAGATGTCTTATTTGTGATTATGAACCCAAATCTGTCAATGCTGCACTAGATAATGATGAATGGATAAGTGATATGAATGAAGAGATTGAATAGATAGAGAAAAAAAAGACATGGACACTTGTACCAAGACCAAATGACAAGAATGTCATCGGTACAAAATGGATATTCAGGAATAAGCTAAATGAGAATGGAGTAGTCACCAGAAATCAAGCAAGACTAGTATGCAAGGGGTATGCACAAGATGAAGGAATTGACTATGGAGAGACCTTTGCACCCATTTCTAGGCTAGGAGTAAGAATATTACTTGCTTATGTTGCATATAAAGGATTCAAGGTATATCAAATGGATGTCAAGTCTGCATTCCTAAATGGAATACTTGAAGAAGAGATATACATTGAACAACCATAAGGGTTTGTTGATCCGGACAAGAGGGACATGGTATGTAGACTTCACAAAGCCCTGTATGGATTGAAACAAGCACCCCAAGCCTGGTATGAAATACTTCATTCCTATCTTATAAGTATTGGATTTGTAAGAACTAGTGAAAATAGTAATCTTTACTTGAAGGAAGATACTGATACTAACATTTTGATCGCTGAGATATTTGTTGATGACATCATATTTGGAGGCAATGATTTACTATGCAAATCATATGCAAATGAAATGAGCAAAGAGTTTGGGATGTCTATGTTTGGAGAGTTCAAGTTCTTTCTTGGTCTACAGATCATGCAACAAGATGAAGGTATTTTCATTACAAAATCCAAGTACATCAAAGAAGTACTGAAAATATTCAAGATGGAAGAGTTCAAACCAGTTGGAACACCGATGACAATAGGATGTAAACTGACAAAGGAGGACAAGTCATCAGAGGTAAATCAGACTTTGTACAGATCAATGATTGGAAAAATCATGTATGTTGTACATACTAGACCATATATTGCACATGTAGTAGGAATAGTTGCTATATTTTCTGCTAATCCTAGAGAATCAAATATGACTGCTGTAAAAATAATTCTAAGATATCTGAGGAATACCAAGGAATATGGCTTATGGTATAGAAGAGAAGGCAAATTTGAACTTAAGGTCTTTACCGACGCTGATTGGGCTGGAAATCTTGATGACCGGAAGAGCACAACTAGAGGAGCATTCTTCATGGGTGACATACTTGTCACATGTATCAGCAAGAAACAAGGATGCATCTCACAATCTACTGCAGAGGCAGAGTATGTTGTTGCTGCTACAAAATACTCAAATATTGCATGGATCAAACAGTTACTGGAAGGTATGCATATGAATTTTAGAACCAGTAATTATCTATTGTGATAATACGAGTGCAATAAACATTTCCAAAAATCCAGTCATGCATGCTAAAACAAAGCATATTGCCAATATCTTCACCAAGCCACTTCCCAAAGATGCATTTGAGTACTTGAGAAAGAGACTAGGGATCAGACCCTTGTCTATTAGTTAGTAAAGCTGACTAATAGGCTGCATCAGCCTACACATTATCATAATATCATTCATATTCATGCAAGTAGAGAGATGAAATTCAAAGATAAATCTATACATGGAAAGGTATTTATCTACCCCAAGCACCAGAGTTGTTACCGATGGAATGGGAAATTCAAGGAATATATTATGGATAAAAAAATAAATTTGGCCTCACTATCAAATATTTGATGTTTGACATTGCTGTCAAAGGGATAGAGATATCTCATTATCATACATACAAAGATTATATCTAGTATCAACTCGGGGAAAGATCATATTCATCACAGTATCCATAGGGAGAAAAGAATGTAACAAGAAAGGGAGAGTACACACAAAGGAAGAGAATTACTAACAAAAGACATCACTAGAAAGGAGAACAGTTAGAGGGAGAGAGTTTGCCACATAAGGAGAACACATCACATCAGAGAAAGAAAGGTTCTATATCCATCCAGTAAAGGGATTTAAGACAGAATAAAAGATGCAAGAATCAAATCAAAGCTATTTGAGCTTACTGAAAGCCAGACATTTGTATTAGTTACATTAGGAAAGCTTGATGAAACTGCATATTTCATATTGTATTAGTAATAGTATAGTATGATAATATAGTATGTTGCCATCAATGCCAAAGGGAGAGATTGATGACATGTAACTGTTTGAATGTTTGAAGATATTAAGTTGATGATCATACAAGGCATTAAATTAGTTAATGTATTGTATTGTCATTGATGTCAACTTGATATAATCTATATGGTCATGGAAACACTACCTAAGGACTTCAAAGAACTGATGAATCAAGAATATGCTATCAGTAATGCATACAAGTCAAGTATTCACTAAGTGACTGCATACACCAATGGAGTGCACACCGACGGTTAGAGTAAAAGAGCACAATCACAGTGTTACCCGATGAGCCAATGCACAACATTACCGACGAGAAGAGTTACAGTGTTTCCCAATGAGTAAAACACAGAGTAACCCGACAGAAAGAAATTCAGTGTTGCCCGACAGAGAAAACAAGGACGGAGATCCTGATGACAACTGAAGTCACACCGATGGAACAGTCAGTTATCACCGATGACTAACTAAAGTGTGGACCGACAAAATAGAGAGTTTAGAAAATGAAAAAATGCTTAGTTGTCAAGAAGCTAAAGATAGAGTTAATAGATACTTATCATTGTTTTAATAATCCAAATAAAGCTGGAGATAAGCAATTGATTTAAAGCTGATTTGTCTAGAGGGCGAGAAGATCTCCTTGAGATAAATCAGGATTTTTCTTTAAATCTATTTGCAAGAATTGTGGAACATGCCAAGAATCAAGAAAGCCAAGAAAATAGGAAATCATGTCTATATAGAGACAAACCCAATTCATTACGAATTGTGGGGTGAACAAGAGAACAAGAAAGATGCTAAATAAAATCTGATGGAGAAGAAAGTCTTCATTCAGTCCTGATCAACAAGCTAAAAGAAGAGCTAGATTCTGTAGACACCGATGAACAGTGAGACAAGCATCACAGAGCAGAACAAGTGTGGAGCAAAGGTATATATTTGATTATATTGATCAGTGAAGTAATGGACCTACAATAGATCTAAAAATATGTAATTGAGTTGTATGTATGAACAGATTATTAGTGTTTCAGTTTAACCATTGAAGCATATAAGCCTCTTAACTGAGAAGGACATAAAAGTCTTTTTCAATTGAGATACATACCAAGGAGTATCAAAAAGTTTGATAAAAAAGTAGCATTGGATATGCCCGATGCCAAGTGAGTGTTTGATCAAGGATGGTAGCATTAGATGCCAGATACTAGTTAACAAACTATTTCTAAATCCTCTAACAAGGTCACACCTAATAGTGTGTTTGTAACCTTTAATAGGGTTGGCCCTTAAATGGGGCTCACTTCAGAAGAGTGAAAATTTGGGGTACCGGTCCTAGTGGTTTTTCCCTTAACAGGGTTTCCATGTGTTATGTGTGTATGTTTCATTTCTTTACTATTTTGTATCTTACATAGTTAATTCTAGATTGATCGGTATACTCTGCATATTTACTGTGTTTTGGTAAATAAGTTTACTGCTTATCGGTAATCATACAGAAGAGAGACTAGCAAAGCAGTCCGACAAGTAGAAAATTGATTAAAGTATTTCAAGGCATACATCTTGTAGGACAAAAGATAACTTGAGTCATAATTAGTGGTTATAAGTTTTAAGGGTTGATTTAAGTATTAAAATTTGAGGCCACTGATTCACCCCCCCTCTCAGTTATTACTAACATCTGTCTCCTAACAGGGACTGTGTACTGTAATATTGTAATAAGCTCCTAACAGGGCTAAATCTTTTAACATGGATACTATACTCTCAGTACATCATTTGTGGTGCTAATTACCACCAGGGTTTTACCTTTAACAGGGTTTCCTCGACAACAAGTATTGTGTTATTGTGTTGGCATTTACTGTGTTATCATTTTTATTGCAGATTTAGTTTACAAAGTTTAAAGTTTAATAATTTATATCACAACTGATTCACCCCCCCTCTCAGTTGTCTTGTGGACTGTTATTCCTAACACACAACCCTACTTTGTGTATGGTGTGAGCCAATTATAAGCCCAAATGATATCTGACTCCTAAGGCTTTGGCCCCAAAGAGTAAATTTTGATAACGTGAATCGGAGTGGTGTGGATTACACCTCGTTCTCACGTGGGTCATTCCTAGGAGATTTTTTCCTCTACGACAGGCCCAACTAAAGGATTGAATTGAAAATCATGGATTGGAAACAAGAGGAGTCTAGATTTTTGATTCTCGCACAAGGGGAAAAGAGAATACTCTCCTATCCAATGTTTTTTTCTCCCAAACACTTAAAGCACATGGTTAATTCCCAAAAGATCACTTGCCCAAAGCAAACCAAGTATGTCTAGGTTTCTAATCTTTCCAAAGGAAAGAGAGCATAATACCCTAATACTTGATTTGTCTTAAGCAAGAAACCTCCTAATTAAGCTAAGTTCCTAGAAAAAACTAATCAAGCACAATCGTTTGGTTGATTTAATTTAGGCAACCTGCAAGACAACGTGAGCAGTTTCAAATGATTTTCTTTGGCAAGCGGGTTGCAAAAAGATTGATTAGTATTTTGCAAAAGAGTTTGTTTGTAGCTAGTATCTTGGACAAGCGAATATTCTTATAAAATGTCCTACAAAGATGTGTTAAGCTACAAAATCATGATAACATAGATCAAAATCTAAAATCAACTTTTTTATGACCAAATAGAAAGTGTTGAAAGTTAGTTCGAAAGAGATGAAAAATAGTTAATAAGCTTTGTAGAAAATTGCATAAGCACTACAGAATATTTTACAGGCTCTGCCCTAACTATGTGTAAGTGCTATTTTATTGTGAATAAGCATTGTTTAGAAGATTTGTAAGCGTTGTTTAACTATTTGTAAGCGTTGTTTAGCAGATGTGTAAGCATTGTGTAACAGTGCATAAGCGTTTTTTAGGAGATGTGTAAGCATTGTTTAACTATGCATAAGAATTGTTTAGAAGATGTGTAAGTGCTCAAAAATGTTTCAGAAGTGCTAAATAAATTTTCTAAAGTTTTGTTCTGGAGCTTATCGCTATGTCTCAACCTGCACACAAAATCTACAAGAAAAGAGCTAAAAACTAGGGACATGAGGTCCCACCGGGCGTGCCAGAATGTGTATGAGGAATTCTTCAAAATCTATTGGGATCAAGCGTAAAAATGCAAACATTAGTGGGTTAGCACATGAAGATATCAAAACATGTAATAACTTGAAAACAATAAGAAATCCTACATAACATCGGATTAAGAATAAAACAAGTTTTTGCACCCTATTTAGACTTGTTTGATTTGCTTATTAAAGGAAATGTGGATGTGCTCTCTCTCAAAAACACAAATAGAAAATCCCCAAATTATAATGCTTGTTTGATTGTGGATGAAAAACTAGAACGAAAAGCTAATGGATAATAAAATATCTCAAGAACTAGCATGACAAAGCCAATCTCAAGCTTTCCATAATGATGACATGGAAATGCAATGCTAAAATAAGATAATATGCAAGATGAAAACAAGATTAATTTACCAAGTTACCCTAGCATATGATATATAAATGGATTAACAAAAGAACTAAGAACATGAAAGAAAACTATGAAATTCTAGAGCTGAAATAATGTGATAATAATGCATAAAAATGAGAGATGAAATGCAAGAGGAGAAGGCCTTTATTTATAAATTTTTTGGAGGGAAGAGAAGGGCTTGGATGAGGGGGCACCTATGTGATATCCACATAGGAGCCACATAAGGGATACATAGACTTGGAAAGGAGGTCAATTTTGAGCATTTAATGCTTGAGTGGCTCAAGGTTTGCTCACACATGTGTGAGCAACCTTGGAGAAAGGAGTGGGGGACAAGGTTGTAAGAACATTTAAGGAAGTTGGTTGAATTCCTTGGGATGGTTTGCTCACACATGTGTGAGAAATCTATTAGGACTAAAAAGGTTAGGAATCACCTTTTAAGTAGGATTAGTGGGTGCTTAAGTGGGGGAGTAGGTTCATTAAGAGGAATAGGTAGGGTAGGGTGGGAGTACAGTAGACCTCTAGGTAGGATTAATAGGTCTTTAGGCTAGGCTTAGATTAAATATTCAAGTTAGATTTGAATTTAATCTTGGTTTAGAGGAATTAGGAATTTGGAGGATTTTAATAAATATAAATTTATTAAAAGGGGAATTTTGAGGAAATATATTTAAATAAAATATGTTAGGATAGTGTTTAGATTGTAAGGTAAATACTAAGGATGAAACTATTTAATTGATTAAATTAAATAGTTAGATGAATAAAGGGGAATTAATAATTAAATTAATATTTTTGGATGTCTACAATTATTATGAGATTTGTTAAGGTTTAGGATATGATAGTGGCATATAAGTCATAGTTCAAAGGTCAAGGAAGACTCAATTTGTCAAATAAAGCTATATAAGATAGAAATTGAGAGGTGAACAAAAGACCAGAAACAAAATTCCTCAAACATGTTACATATCTATCCTTCATTTTAAACCCAAAAAATATCAACATAAGCTTCATTTTTTAAGTAATATAATTCAACCAAACACAATCCATCATGTTATAATTATTAGGATTTTTCATCCACAAAGTCAACTTTAGCTATCTAATATAAGAACACGAGCCTTAAGCTAAGCCTCTTCAACTAAGAGCCAAGGAATAAGGAGTATACATTCCACCAAATTCACCTGGAACATGATCTTGATCTTATCCCTTATGATGTCTTTGTCTTGCACTATACAAACCAATGGGCCACTAGCCCACTACAACATATATAATTTTCAATTTGAAATAGGTTGGCATATTAGGGAAGAGGATTTAATGGGCATTTATGTATCAATAGTTGTGATTTTATTAATTAATAATGTTAGGTGTTAGTCCTTATCATGTTTGTGTTGAATTGGAGATCATCACCTCCTTGGAGATTCATGACATGGCTTAATTGCCTCCCATGGGCCGGGTTAAATCTGGCATTTGTATCAGGCATTGACAGTTTGATCTTTTGGTGCAACGACAAATGATTCAAACAATCAGTATCAGAGCCTTGGGTCACGGGTTCGAGTCTTCCTTTAGTGGTTGTTGAAGGCTTAGTCGGTGCTGAGTGGGAGATTGTTGACTTAGTGGTGAGAACCTCCTTGGAGATTTGTGACATGGCTTAACCGCCTCCTTTGGGTTAGGTTAAATATAGCATTTATATTGGGCATTGACAGATTGAGCTTTTGGTGCAACGACAAATGATTCCAAATTTTTTTACTTGAAAATGGATAAAACTATTTATAATCAATCATAAGGTGAAATTTCAAGATAATTGATAATATTTTGATGTATATGTCTATTTTATATTAAAAATAAAAACATGCAAAAGATTATAATTTCTTAAAAGATAAATATGTAAAATATAATTAAATATTTATATGAATATTAATTTTTTTCCTAAATGTTAATAATTTTCACTAATTAAAGGGTCAAGCTAAATAATTATAGAGATTTCAAAGGTAATCCTAAATTTAGCATGGATAGGCTAAGAATAACTAATAAATTTTATTCCAAGGAGTTCATATTTCATATTTTCTTAAAAATGAAACCAATAACAGTGTAGAGTGATATGGCCTTCGTAGAGTGATATAGCCTTCTACTAGATAGTTTTTGACAAATGAAACCAATAATAGTGTAGAGTTAGAGAGATTTATACTACGTAGTTTTTGTAAATCTTAAGATAATAATATAACAACCCCTATTTTTAAATTATTATATGTTTGAACCAATCACAAAATCATAGGATCAAGAGAATCTCTAAATTTAATTTGGTGGATAATCTCTAGGTATTGAGTGCTTGGAAGATAATGTAAGTTTGAAAATAAAATCCTCCTTTATTATAGATTTTATGCATGATATAAAATAAAGAGTATCCATGCATTTATGGGTCTAGAGGCATGGCTAATAGATGAGAAGGAGAAGGGTCTATTAAAAAATTTAGGTAAAGATGGAGGTGAAATATAAATTCTCTAAGGATGAAGATGTGATATAAATAATGTTGAAATTTATGATAGAAGATATAAAGGAATTGAGGGTTAATGTGTAGATCTTAAAGTAATTTTATAATACATACAAGTTGTTGCAAAGGAAATTTTGAATTAAAAGGTGGCTATATTATTCATTTTCTAAAGAAATTCATACTAACTCATGTTTGATAATGATTAGAGGTTATCTAAGGTATCAAGTTCTATATCTTGGTGAAAGTTGATGACATGGTAATGGATGCTAAGGTGGATCTCACATCAATTTATGGTATCAGGGAATACGATAGGACTTGTGATTATCGTCAATTTTCTACTTAAGGGATTTCTTTTGTTAGAGGGGAATGGTAGAATGGTTCTCAAGGTTTCTAGTCCTCTTATGCAATGCTAATATTTTTCTCTTGGTGTACATATTATGATTCCATGTAATATTATTTGTTAGATATGTTATGCATTGTTTTATGTAAGCTTTGTCTTATATATTATTGCACCAACGACTTATGTTGGTTAAATAGTTATAGTTTGATATATTTTTTGTATTTATTATTTTGTTAAATTGAAGATTTGTTAATAAATCCTTAATACATTTATGTTAAAAATATATTGAATTAATTTTTGTCAAAGATTATTCATGGGTCTTTTTAATGTTATTTTAATGTTCATTATTAATAAATAAATAAATTTATTAGACATGTTTTAATTAGGATTTTGAATTGATGTAAAGTGCATAAGATTTTATTAAAGAAGAATTCATATGAAATTTATAAATAAATAGAATATATTACACACACCTATACACATAAATATTTTGGTAAATTGAGCTTGGAAGATTTTAAAGAGGACTACTCAAGGAATTAAATTTATTTTAGATAATGATATAAATACTTTTACCATGTTTAAAAATTGTATTAATTGTGCATTAGTAAAAGGAAGTCAGGTATGTCGAAATGCTAACATTTTGAGGAGAGTGTTATAATTTTTTTTAGAGTAAATTGGGTTTCACCTATTTATGGTGCTTAAGTCCAACTTAGGTACATAATATTACTACACATTTCTAGGTGGGTATACAAAGTTTATTAGTATTTTATTACCCATACATTTAGTAAATTGTGTCAGGTGATTATACCTACTCTTGAACCTCATTGGTGCTCTCTTCTTGCTCATGCCTTTATAAGTAGAGTTAATTGTATAATTATAGATATCTTTGCTCAATATCATTTTCTTTAGAGAATTATATTTCTCTCTTTCTCTCTATATAATTTCTTGTGTCTGTAATCCTGGCTTGGGAGCATTACTCCAAGAGTTACTTTGAAACTCCTCTCTGTTAGAATAACTGAGAGGGGGGTGAATCAGTGGCCTCGAAAATTAATCCAAAAACCTTTAGTTGTCTTTCAGTCCTACAAGATGTATGCCTTTAAATATTCTTAACAAATATATACTGCTTGGTGAATATATTATTTATCCTTTTTCTAAGCTTTATCAAATAGCAACAATTAAACTTAGTGTTTACCGACCAATCCAGTTTTAGTAATGTGTACAGAAAAACATCAAAGAAATGAACCATATAAACATTTGACACTTATATTTTAACGTGGAAACCCTGTTAATGGAAAAACCACTTGGGATGGTAACCCAAAATTTTCACTCTTCTGAAGTGAGCTTGGTGAAGAGCCAACCTTGTTAAAGGTTACAAACACACTGTTAAGTGCGACCTTGTTAGAGGATTCAAAAAAAATAGTTTGTCATTTGACCTAGCATTCACTATGCTTTAAACATGAGAAATGTTTTGATACTCTTGAGTATCTCAATACAATAAGGATAGTTAAATCCCACTCAGTTAAGATATTTTTTGAATCAATGGTTAAATTGAAATAGTAAATGATCTTTTCAATAATACAAATTTACTTGCAGATTTTCAAATCTATTGTTAGTCCACAAAATACCTCTCTGATCAATATGCTCTTCAATTCCTTTTCTCCCCTCTTTCTTCTATTCTACTCAGGTGAATGCTCTTGCTTCTGTTGCTCGGTGTCTGCAGAATTCTCAGCTCTATTATTTAGCTTGTATGATCAGATCTGCATGAAGACTTCTATCTTCACCATAATTATGATCAACATTCCTCTTTTCATAATGAATTACTTGTCTCTTTATATAGAAATTATTTCACCATTCAATCTCCTTGTTTTCATTGTAAATCACTTTCTTGATCCACAAAACTAGGCATTCTTGCTTTAATCTCATAAAGCTTTGCTTTAGTTTTATTCCGTAGATCTCTCCTTGATAACTACGCTTTAAATATCTTCCATGTTTTAGTTCAACTGATCATTAGAAATAAATAAATCAATCTAATTATAGCTCTTTCCAGCTAAGTCTTTTTGTCATTCTTTATCTTTAGTTTTGATTGGTGATTGACTTTAGTTATACTCGGTGAGCACTTCAGTTAACTTGGTGACCACTTCAGTTATGATCGGTAATCACTTGCTCGGATACCACTGTGTCTCTCAGGTAACACTGTCTATTAGTGTTGTCTATCTATTAGGAAACACTGTGAACTCCCCTACTCTGTATACACTATGAAATTGTATGTGTTCTCTGTCCATCGGTGTTTACTCTCACTTGGTGTATACTGATCTTTCATCTTTTACCAACTGCATAAAATTTGTCTCTTCAACTTCTTGAAGTCTATGACAATGTTTATGACCAATCAGATTATATCAAGTTGACATCAATGAAAATACAATACATTAACTGATTTAATTTCTTGCATTTACTTTCTACAGCTCGATGGTCATCAACTTGTTATCTTCAAACATTCAATCAGTTATAGTTCATCAATCTCTCCCTTTGGCATTGATGGAAATATACTATCAACACAATATGAAATATGTAATGTGAACCATGCCATAACATACCAAACTTATTGTTCTATAACCAATTCAAATTTTTGACTCTCGGTAAGCTCTTCTAGCTTAGATTTGATTCTTGGAGAGTGTTTTCCCTTTCTTCATTTCCTTCAATGGATAGATGTAACAACTTCTAATTCTGTCTCTCCCTTTCTTGTAGAATCTCTTCTCCCTTTTCTGGATAGATATGTCGTGTTAAATCTATCCAATTCTCTCCCTTTGATGGATGGTTACTTCATTGAATATCTCTCTCCCTTTGAATCTTTCTCTCCCTTTGATGATCATGAAAAATATTTCATTGTATATTCCTCTCCCTTTGACAGCAATGCCAAATAAGAATATAACTTGAATCTTTTCTCCATCAGCAATATAGCTCTTGTAGTAGCCAATAATATCTCTGGTGTTCGATTCAGATATGTACCTCCAGTGTACTGATATATCATTTCATTCCATATCACAACTTGCATCAACATGATTGATCTTCTGATAATGTGTAGGATGATGCAACCTCCAATTTAGCTTAGTGACCAGTACACAAGGGTCAGACCCCTAGTCTATTCCTCAGGTACTCAAATGTATCTTTTGGTAATGGCTTTGTGAATATGTTTGCTAATTGTTCTTTGGATTGTACATATTCTAGTATCACCTCTTTCTCTTGTACTTGTTCCCTCAAGTAATGATACTTAATAGCTATGTTCTTTGTTTGAGCATGCATCATAGGGTTCTTTGAGATGTTTATAGCACTTGTATTATCACAATAGATAATCACTGGGTCAAGAATTTCCATGTTCATACCTTTAAGCAATTGCTTGATCCATGCAATGTTAGAGAAATTTGCAGTAACAGCCACATATTCTGCTTCTGCAGTTGATTGAGAGATGTATCCTTTCTTTTTACTTATCCATGTGACAAGTCTGTCACCCATAAAGAATGATCCTCTTGTAGTGCTCTTCATGTCATCTATGTTTCTAGCCCAATCAACATCGGTATAAACTTGCAGCTCAAATTTTCCTTCTTTATGATACCACAAACCATAGTCTTCGGTATTCTTTAAATATCTCAGAATTCTTTTGACAATAGTCATGTGTGATTCCTTGGGATTAGCAGAGAATCTTGTAACTATACCAACTGCATGTGCTATATCAGGTCTTGTATGTACAACATACATTAGTTTTTCAATCATATATCTGTATAAGGTCTGATTTACCTCATTATTCTTGTCTTCCTTTGTCAATTTGCATCCGGTTTCCATAAGTGTTCCAACTGGTTTGAATTCCTCCATTTTGAATATCTTCAGAACTTCTTTGATGTATTTGGATTGTTTGATGTAGATGCCTTCATCCTGTTGTAGAATCTGTAGACTAAGAAAAAATTTGATCTCTCCAAACATTGACATCTCAAACTCTTTGCTCATTTCATCAACAAATAATTTGCATAGCATATCATTACCTCCAAGTATGATATCATCAACAAATATCTCAGCAATCAAAATCTTATCATTAGTATCTCCTTTCAAATATAGATTATTGTTATCACTTGTTCTAATGAGTCCAATAATAATGAGATAAGAGTGAATTCTTTCATACCATACTCTCGGTGCTTGTTTCAATCCATACAAGGCTTTGTGTAGTCTATAAACCATGTTACCTTTTTAGGATCAACAAACCCTTTAGGTTGTTCAATGTATACCGCCTCTACTAGTATTCCATTTAGAAATGTAGATTTGACATCCATTTGGTATACTTTGAATCCTTTGAATGCAACATAAGCAAGTAGAATTCTTACTCCTTCTAGTCTAGCAATGGGTGTAAAGGTTTCTCCATAGTCAATACCTTCTTCTTGTGCATACCCTTTGCATACCAGTCTTTCTTTTTTCCTTGTGACTTTTCCATTCTCATTCAGTTTTTTTTCTAAAAATCCATTTGGTTCCTATGATATTTTTGTCACTCGGGCTTGGAAATAATGTCCATGTCTTATTATTCTCAATCTATTTAATCTCTTCATTCATTGCACTAACCCATTCCTGATTCTTAAGTGCAACATTAATAGATTTAGGATCAAAATCACAAATCAAACATCTAGTGTTAAGTGACTTACTTCTTGTTCTCATTCCAGCTCTTTTGTCTCAAATGATCTGGTCCTGTGGATGGTGTCTTCTGACATACTTGGAAAGTATAGGTTCAGATCTATGTTCATAATTTTTAACTTCATTTTGATCTTCATAGCTCGGTTCATCATTGTGAGAATTTTCCTAATTTTTGGTGTGTGCAACCAGTTGCTCAGTTACATTGTTCTGACGCTCAATAGTGTTATGTAGCTGCTCAGGTAAGGTGTCAGGTTCTTCACTGTAGACAAATTTGTTTTAATATTCTGGTTCTTTTCTTCTTTCCTCATCATTTTTCTCTACAAATTCATCAATTTTAACATTTGCACTTTCAATGATTTTGTTAGAAGATTTGTTAAGACATTTATAAGTTTTTCTTTTGGTAGAATATCCTATAAACATTTCTTCATCACTTTTGGAGTCAAGATTTCCATTTCTATCATCTTTCAATATATAACATTGACTTCCAAAAATTCTAAAGTAACTCACATTTGGTGTGTATCCATACCATAGCTCATAAGGTGTCTTATTGGTGTCTTTCTTCAATTGAACTCAGTTTAGTGTATAGACAACAGTACTTACAACTTCTCTCTAGAATTTTAGTGTGATGCCTTTTTCAATCATCAGTGTTTTGGTACAGTCAACAATTGATCTATTCCTTCTCTTAGCAATCCCATTTTTCTATGGTGTTCTTAGTGTAGAAACTTGTCTTGTAATTCCATGCTCTTTACAAAAGTTAGTGAATTCATCAAAAATAAATTCTCCTCCTCTATCTGATCTTAGAAATTTTAGTTATTTTCCACTTTGTTTATCAACTATAGATTTATACCATTTGAACATCTTAAATGCTTCTTATTTCTCTTTTAAGAACATGGCAGTCATCATCCTAGAATAGTCATCTTAACAAATAGAATGAAGTATCTATCACCATAATAGCTCTTTATTCTCATTGGTCCACATAAGTCAGTATGGACTAACTCTAGAATAACATTAGATGTGTAGGTTTTTCTCTTGAAACTAGACTTTGTCATTTTTCCTTTTTGAAAATTCTTACACAAGACATGGTCAGGTTTTGACATACTTGGTAAGCCTCTTACATTCCTTTTCTTTCTTATCCTAACCATGTTGTAAAAATTCACATGACATAACCTTTTATGCCAAAACCAAATGTCTTCATTTATAGCCAATAAACAAGTGGTCTCAATATTATCAAGATAGAAAATATTACCTTTTGTTTGTTCACCAGTACCGATCAACTTTCCTGTTCCACTATAGATCTTTTTCCTTTTTTTTTTCTCAAATGCAACTCAGTGTCTTGTGTTATTTAGCTGTGAAACACTCAATAGATTATAGTTAAGTCCTTTCACCCAATATGCATTTTCACATCTCATCAGATTATTCAGCATGATGGTTTCTTTTCCCATCCTAATTGATCCACCATTATAATATTCAAAAGTTTCAAACTTTTCCTTATCTCCAGTCATGTGGTGAGTACAACCACTATCAATAATCCAGACATCATTTTTTCTTACTTTAGATATGAGTGCAGTTTCAACATACCTTTCTTCTTCATCTGAATCATCCTTCATAGCAACAAATACTACCTCAACATCTTCATCAGACTCGGTGTCAGTATTTTTAGCTTTGTTCTCAACCAGGTAACAAGCCTTCTTGCCTTTGTCCTTGTAGTATCAGTTATCTCTTCATCCAGATTGTCGTTAGCTCTTGTAATCTTGGTCATCACTCCTGTAAAACTTTATTTCATAAGATTTGTCATTGTTTCTTTCATCCTTTCTCTTGTTAGGGCATCTAGCAGCAAAGTGTCCAATTTGTTTTTAATTAAAACAGACCAATGGTAATTTACCTTTGTATCTACCCTTGCCTCTTTGCAATCTTCTAGCCATTAGTGCTTCAATTTCATCAAGTTCTTGTTCATCACTATCACTTTAACTATCATTTCTAATAGTGTGTTTATGAGTTGATTTACTTATTTTTAGAGAAGATTTGAATGTAGACTCAATAGTTGGTAAGACACTGTTGTCATAGTTATTCATCTCAAATTAAATAAGTCTACCACTCAAACTATCAAGAGTAACATTGTTATTTTCTACTACTCTCATTTCTTGAATTGTAGATACTCTAATAGCATAAACAGGAAGTGAGGTTCTCAGAATTTTACTTACCACTATTTCTTCCTCAAGTACTCCTCCTACTCCTCAGATAGCATTAACAAATTCCTTTATTTTGTTACTATACTAAGTGATATTTTCTCCTTCTTTCATTTTCAGGTCATCAAAATTTCCTCTTAGGCTTTCAGCTTTAGCTCTTAGTACATTTGCATCTCCTCCTTGTACTAGCTAGAGTTTGTCCCAAATTTGATTTGCAGTAGTGCATGTTTTCACATCTTCAAATTCAGCATCGGAGAGTGAAGAAGCAATTTCTATCATCATAGAGTTGTGTTCATGTTTCTCTCTCAATTGATCAACAGTCGGAGCTCCTGTTGGTACAAAAAATTCAGTATCCAAGTATTGAGTAACATCATTTCCAATACCTAATATATGAAGTCTTATCCTTCTTTTCCAAGATGCAAATTTGTCCTTGTTCAACTTAGGCACATCCATTTTGCTCATCTTGTGATCTTTAGCTTAGGTATTTAAACCTTCCTTCTAAGCACCAAAGCTCTGATACCAATTGTTAGAATAACTGAGAGGGGGGGGGGGGGGGGGAATC
>MU225164.1:430991-453590 GCA_018584345.1 Thuja plicata
ACTGTAGATGTGTTATCATTTTGTTTTTCCAATCCAGATAATTTTCTCCATCGAACTTAGGGCTCTCTTTTCTGAAGTAAGACATCTGATCTACCTTAAGTTGTTAGGCTTCTTCTTCAAGGCACTTAGCTCTGATACCAATTGTTAGAATATTCCCAAAGGATAACTGAGAGGGGGGGTGGGGGTGAATTATTTATCAGCTAGTTTAATTCTTTTCTCTTATTAACTCTAGAATACAATAAAGTAAATGCACATTCAGATAACATAATAGACAACACCACAATTTGGTTATGGGGAAACCAAATGGTAAAAACCCCGGTGGGAATTAATACCCACAATGAACTATACTTGTTTATAATAATCCCTGTTAGAAGATCTTACAACCCTGTTAGGATTTTTTATTTACAATGCAATAAGTATTGTGACCTAGTTAAGTGTCTGACCCTGTTAGGAGTCTTTTACAAATAACCTGGTTAAGGGTGAGGACTCACTGTCCAAAAGCTCACTGCTTTAATGGTGAAGGCTACAACCTTCTGTAGAACAGATATGCACTATATCTGATGATGAACTATAGAGTAGACTTGTTGTCTTGATTAGTTCCAGTGTATTTTAATCTTTCACTTCTTCTTCACATAGATCCTTGATGAATGCAATTCAACTGATCTTTTTCTCTGCACTTTCCTCTATCTTTTTTTATTCATTCAAACTTAGCATTCCACAAATGGATTGCTATAAGTATCTTCCTCAAAGTATAAGATCAAGGGACCTGTTAGACAACTCTTCATAACATCCTTGTTGGCTTTACTAATCATGCAAGAATAATTACAACCATGCAATATAAACTAAATAGACATGACGCTTGACTAAGTCGGCTTCACCAAATTAACTCTAACTTTGCAATCTTGTTGAAACACTTTTGGCACCTTTAGATAACTATCATTAACTCATAAATTAAATTGAATATACACACACATATCCGGAAGATAGGTGCAACTCAAGAAACAATGCAATACATCGGCTCTATAAAGACAAACTCTAGAAACTGTAACTGCCACATAACATAATTACATAACACAACTAAAACTATATATTTGAGTCTGCGTGTATGAACATGACATAATAAAAATGTCTACAACATGAAAATAAACACACAAGGCTTGATACCATCATTCTGATAAGTACATACATAACACTATTGTATATTATATGTTGTCATCAATGACAAACATACAATCAACTAGCTACCATAAGTAAATCTCCAACATTTTCTTTTTTGGTGTCAATTGACACATGTACATTGTTAGATAACTAAGAGGGGGGGTGAATCAGTTAGCTCCAGTTATCCTATAGTCCCAAATTCTCTCAGATGTATATAACAATAATTTCACACATATAAATGAACTCGGTGAAATGTAAGCTGTGATCTCAAACTTATCTTCAAACTGATCAACTCAACTACCAAATCATCTACCGAGTAGCAGTAAAAAAACTACTGTGATTACCGATCAATCCAGATAAAGTAACCTGTAAATAAAAATAACAATCCAAAACAATCATACACATTAACAGATAAATTTTTTTACTTGGAAACCCTGCTAAGGGAAAAACCACTTGGGACCGGTAACCCAAAATATTTCACTCTTCTAAAGTGAGCTTGGTTAAGAACCAAACCTATTAAAGATTACAATGCACACTATTAAATGTGACCTGGTTAGAGGATTTATCACTAACAATTCTCCTTTGACCAATAATTCACTATGGGGTCAACAAGAAAACACTCAACATTCATTTGAATGTCATAATAAAAACTTTCAATTCCTACTCAGTTAAGAGATTTATCTATAACAATGGTTAAACTGCTATAGTAATGATCTAATTCAAATACAACTCTGTTTGCATATTTTCAGATCTATGCTAAGTAAATAATACCTCTGATCAATTTGTTCACTTCAGTTTCTCTGATTCTTCATACTCCGTTCTGCTCGGTAAATTCTCTTTCCTCTGTCGCTCGGTGTTGTTTGAAGAATTGTTCAGTTCTGTCTTCAACTAGTTTGATCAGTCACGCATGAATTTTTCATGTGTGTGCATTAGCATCTTAATGAATCTCTTATCTCTTATATAGACATCATAACACATTTAATTTCTATCCTTTATATTTTTCCGCTTAATCTGCATCGTTAATTTTTCTGCTTAAACCTTCCTCGGTAGTTGTGTCAAAAACACATTTCAATCTTCTTCGTCCGATCATCCTTGAATTTTTATAGCCTTTTGATCATCATAAAAAACCTTATCAATTACCTCAAAATCATCAGTTTCTAGCTCATCATTTTATTCGGCCTTTAGTTTCTTTTTATTTCTGGGTCAATACCGTGATGTGTCAGTGATCCTTAGCTTGGTTAACATTGTTCTCGGTATACACTATATTTAATCGGTGTTCACTGTTACTGGGTGTATACAGAACTCTTCAGTTACCAACCACATAAACCTTGTTTGTTCCAGATCTTTAACCCATAAAATATGTTTGTCACCACAATGATGATCAAAACAAGTTGACATCAATGACAATACATTAACTGATCAATGTCTATCATCACATTTTTAACTCGGTTGATCATCAAAAAAATGACTTCAAAAATACAATAATTTGTAGTTCATCATTCTCTCCCTTTGACATTGATGGTAACATAATATGAAAATTCCATGAAATACCAAACTTCAGTTCTACAACTATATGCAAAATGTTGTAGCTCTCCCTAGCTTGTATATATAATATGTTTCAACATTAAAAATTCACCATCTAGACTCTCCTTGTAGATTTGACTCTTCTGTTCTTGAATATTATCTCTCTCTGTAGATAGATATGTCATTTCTCTCCCTTTCACTTTTCTCATTTTCTCCCTTGCAGTGGATATATATTTCGTTAAATCGTCTCTCCCTTTGACAACAATTCCAAAAATAAATATACAGCTCTTCATTAGCCAAAAAGTATTTATGGTTTTTGGTGCAGTAGTATAAGTACCTTGCAACGTACCGATATTCCATTGTCAGTCTAGTTCATCTTTGCATCAACATGATTGATATTCTGATTAGATGTAGGTTGAGGCAACCTCCTAGTCAACTTAGTGATTGATAAATAAGGGATGAACCCCTAGTCTATTTATCAAGTACTCAAATGTATCCTTTGGTATGGGTTTAGTGAATATGTCAGCTATTTGTTCTTTTGATTGTGCATATTCCAGTGTAACTTGATTTTCTTGTACTTGTTCCCTCAAGTAGTGATATTTTATAGATATATGCTTTATTTTTGCATTCATCACTGGGCTCTTTGAAATATTTATTGCACTGGTATTATCACAATAAATTATTACTAGGTTAGTGATATCTCCATTCATTCCTTTCAAATTTTTTTTATCCATGCAATGTTCAAACAATTTGCAATAGAAACAACATATTTTTCTTCTGCAGTTGACTGAGATATGCATCCTTGCTTTTTACTTCTCCAAGTAACTAATCTTTCTCCCACAAAGAATGCTCCACTAGTAGTTCTCTTTCTATCATCAATGTTCCCAGCCCAATCAACATCTGTGTAAAATTTTAGTTCAAATTTGCCTTCTCTCTTGTAGCACAATCCATAATCTTCAGTGTTCTTCAAGTATCTAAAAATTCTCTTTACAACAGTCATATGTGAATCTGTAGGATTCACAGAAAATCTTGTTACAATTCCAATTGTGTGTGCAATGTATGGTCTAGTGTGTACAACATAAATCAATTTTACAATCATAGATCTGTACAATGTTTGATTTACCTCAGTTGTCTTGTCTTCCTTTGTCAATTTGCATCCTATCACCATAGGTGTTCCGACTAGTTTTGAATCTTCCATTCTGAATTTCTTCAATACTTCCTTGATGTATTTGGATTGACTAATGTAGATGCCTTCATCCTGTTGTAAAATTGGCAAGCCAAGGAAAACTTTGATCTCTCCAAACATTGACATTTCAAATTCTTTCCTCATTTTATTAGCGAATGATTTGCATAAGTTATCATTTCCTCCAAATATAATATCATCAACAAAAATTTCAGTAATAAGAGTCTTATCATCATTTCCTCCTTTCCATTACAAATTGTTGTTATTACTTGTTCTAACAAATCCAATACTGATAAGATAGGAGTTTTTTCTTTCATACCATGCTCTTGTTGGTTTTTTTAGTCTATATAATGCTTTGTGTAACTTACATACCATGCTTTTCTGAGTAGGATCAACAAAACCTTCAGGTTGTTTAATGTATACCTATTCTTTTGGTATTTCATTCAGAAATGCATATTTAACATCCATTTGATATACTTTGAATACTTTGTATGCATCATAAGCAAGTAATATTATAACTCATTAAAGTCTAGCAATAGGTACAAAAGTTTCTCCATAGTCAATACCTTCTTCTTGCGCATACCCTTTGCATACTAGTCTTGCCTTATTTATGGTTACATGTCCATTCTCATTCAATTTATTTCTGAATATCCATTTGGTGCCAATGACATTCTTATCGCTTGGTCTCGGTACTAATGTCCATGTTTTGTTTTTCTGTATCTGATCAAATTTTTCATTCATTGCATTAATCCATTCTTCATTTTCAAGTGCATCTTTAATAGTTTTAGTTTCAAATTCACAAATCAAACATGTGTTGTCATTCAACTTACTTCTATTGAAGACAATTATTCAATTGTGTATTTTCATTGATGTTACACATGTATTTACACTTATATAGTAATGTTACACAAACGTCTACATTTAGTCCAAGAACAGTTGGTGAATAGAAATAGTTTTTCAGTGTCGACCAAGTCACTCGGGCATTTCAGTCATGGTCGGGCATCAAAGAAACTCAGTGTTAACCAAGTTTATTATTCAGTGTCAACCGACTAACATTGGTTTACATTCTATAATTAATTTGTTATATGAGGCTAACTGAATTATGATTTATTACTTATTTAGAAGTATATTCAAGCTGACTTGACATGGCTTATCATATATATGAAAGTTCAAGTTTTGATTGAACGTGTGAAAGTGTGAAAAAGTGGAAGAGAAGAAGAAGTGTGGAATTATGTGATATGAAGAGTGAAGGCAAAATCAAATGAGATTCTGATTGAGTACAGAACACTCAGAGTTGCAATAGAATATTTGATCATCGAGGACCCAGTTATAATCAAAACAGAGATCTGAATCAACAAAGATAGTTGCTTACACATACAGGTCAATTCATTGTTACTTTCTAACAATTGTAGTAGTGATCTCAAATCTCTTAACAGAGTATACTTAACAGTATTTTTGTAAATCCTCTCACAAGGTAGCATTTCTATGTTGAAGTGTTGAAGACCTCTAATAAGGCCACTCCTCATAGGGTGATTTAAATCATCTAACAAGGTCACACCTAATAGTGTGTTTTGTAACCTTTAATAGGGTTGGCTCCTAACATGGCTCACTTCAGAAGAGTGAAAAAAAGTAACTAGTTACATTGGTGTTTTTTCCCATATTGGGTTTCCACGTTAAATCTTGGTGTCACATGTGTATATGTTATTTGTTTCATGCTTTATGTTTCTGCACTTAATCACTAAAGTATAATTGCATTAGATATCATAAATATTGCTTTAACACCCGAGTTACAGAAGAATATCTTAATTAACCAAGTAACATTGTTTATTTGTTTAAGACATCTAAGGGACAATGGATTTTTTTTGAAGTAACTGATTCACCCCTCCCCTCTTAGTTACTTATCTCATTTCCAACAATTGGTATCAGAGCATCAAGTGCTTTCAGAAAAGGTTTCAAGGCCCAAGTTAAAGATCAGAGATGTCTTACAGAAGGGAGATCCCAAAGCTAAACAAAGACAACTTCCTTGCATGGCAAGAGCTGATGAAACTACATCTATCTACTATTGGAGATGCTGGTTTGCAATTTTTGTACAGAAAATATGTGGAACCAACATGGACTATGAATGTGGAACAGATGATGGAATGAAAGCTTCATAACATAATGATGATTAATATAGCTTCTCACTCAGCTACTCAGAATTTGATGAAGTCAAGGACTAAACTACCGCCTATGATATGTGGAGAAAATTACAAGACATTCATGGAGGAGATGAAAATGTAAAGTGAGCCAAAGCAGAAAGTCTTAAAGGACAATTTGACTAGATGAAAATGAATTAAGGAGAAGACATTACAAGATACAGTGAAAGAATCAAGAATATTGTGAGTGCCATCAGAGTAGCAGGAGGAATAATTGAAGATATAATAGTGGTCAAAAAGGTATTAAGAACTTTACTTCCTATCTATGCTATTAAATTTTTAGCTATTCAAGAGATGAGGTGCAATAAAGATATAAATCTGGATACATTAGTCAGAAGGCTTACAACTTTTGAGCTAGACAACTTTGACAATTATTCTCCTAGCTCCAGCAATCTTGAGTCTGCATTCAAAGCTAAAGTAAACCTTGGTATGAAGGAAAAATACTCAAAAGGGAAGCATATTGAAAGTGACAGTGATGATGAAGATCTAGATATCATTGAAGCATTACTTGCAAGGAGAGCTGCCAAAGGAAAATACAAAGTTAAAATACCATTGATTTGTTTCTCATGCAATGAGGTCGGTCACATTGGTGCCAAGTGTCTGAACAAAGAAGACAAAGATGAGAAAAATTTCAACAAGTACAAAAGAAAGAAATATTTCAAGAACTACAAGAGCTACAAGTACAAAGGTAAGAAGTATTGTTATATTGCTAAGGATTTTGATAGTGATGAAGAAGAAGATGAAATTGTTTGTATTTCTATTAAGGATGAGTTAGATGAAGAAGATGAAAAGATATCACTTTTCTCACATATCAGTAAAAATGTCACATGGATAATTGATAGTGGTTGTTTCTCATCACATAACTGGTGATAAGACAAAATTTGAACATATTGAATGCTATGATGGTGGGAGTGTCAGTTTTGGGAATGATGAACCCTGCTATGTGAAAGGAAAAGGTTGCATTACTCTGATAGAAGGAATCAAATGTGATAATGATTATTGGGTTGAAGGACTAAGGAGAAATATACTCAGTGTAGTAGAGCTGAACAACATTGGCTTCAAGGTAGAATTCATGAATGGTAAGGCCAAGCTCCTAGATGGTAAAGGGAACCTAGTTGGAATTGGCAGGCAAACAAAAGGTAATCTATTCTATCTTGATCTCATTGAAGGTTCATGCTTCATTGCACAAGTAGAAGAAAGTTGGCTATGGAATAAGAGGTTGTGTCATGTAAATTTTGATAATCTGGTAAACATAAGAAGAAAAAATAGAGTTAGAGATATTCCTATTTTGAAGAAACCTGAGTCAACAACATGCAAACAATGTCAAATTAGAAAGATGAGCAAGACAAGTTTCAAAAGAAAGAATTACAATACTGATGAAATCTTGGAATTGGTACACACTAACTTTTGTGGACCAATTGGAACAACAAGATATACTAGAGAGAAATATTTTATTCTATTTGTTGATGATCATTCTAGAATGATGACTGTCATGTTTCTCAGAGAAAATTCAGAAGCTTTTCAGAAATTCAAATGGTATCTTGCAAGAGTTGAAAAGGAAAAACGAAAGAAACTAAAATGTATAAGATCTGACAGAGGAGGAGAATTCATTTCTAATGATTTCAATGAATTCTGTAATGAAAGAGGAATCAAAAGATGGGTATTTTCCCCTAGTACACCATAGAAAAATGAAATAGCAGAAAGAAGAAACAGATCCATTTTGGATTGTGCCAGAACCCTAATGATTGAAAAGAATGTTGCTGCCAAATACTGGAAGGAGGCCATCAAGACTATAGTGTTCACCTAGAACCAAGTTCAACTGAAGAAAGGTAGTAACCATAGACCTTTTGAATTATGGTATTGTTATAAACCTAATGTTCATTGTTTCAAAGTATTTTGAAGTAAATGTTACATCTTGAAGGAAGCAAGAAATGGAAAACTAGATGCAAAAAGTAATGAAGGAATATTCCTAGGTTACTCATGTAAAAGAAAAGCATACACATGTCTGAATCTTACTACTCATAAATTCATAGAAAGTGTACATGTCAAGATTGATGAGTTTGTAGAAAGATATGAATAGTAGAGCAATAAAGAGCTTGAAAACTATAGGAACTTTGTGTATCATGAACCTGTTGACGAGACTTTGTGACCGGTCAAATCAACAGAGATAAGTTGTCACCGGGTACTAGGGTACCGACCAACTTTGCCTGTAAAGGTTATCTAGAGAATGAATTCTCCAGGCCTTCAAGCACCTGAGTGTCGGGTCTTGACAATGTGGGGAAGCTAAGTCAGGCAAGTGACTATTTTGTTTGGGGGGATAGCTAGCCTCACTCATCTTCCTTGGGGATTTCAACAATGGGGATGGGGTTTCCTACAAGCACGTTAAGTTTACCAAATAAACAACAAAAGATAGGCCAAAGTTAGAGTTCATTACTTCTACTTATAGTTATGCAATATTTCCAACATCAACATTTCTCTAATGAACTACACTAAATACTGAATACATACAAAACCAACGATTCATACATATTCAATAGCAAGGGGAAATGAGATCATTAATCTAGAATAAACATCAGAGCAAAGGACATTAGAAACATACAAAACAAAAAGATATTGCTAACTTGGAGATCAGAACATCAACAACATCATTGCTAGAAATTGTTCTTCCTTCTTCACTAAATCAAAGTATTCTAGCATCACTGGTGTGTACATCCATGGCTCCTGGGGAGCATCTAACTACTAAGAACTACTAAGCATTGATCTCTTGCAACTACTAGAAATGAAATGCTAATAGTATTGGACTGCAAAATCATCAATTTTACCGACCCTTTTTATGAGGTTAGACTTATTATTTATACACATAGTTTTCCCTAAAAATAACCTAATCTAACTGTGCACTCAATCATTAAAATACATTATCCGGTGGTTGGTACTATTTGCACCACTTACAATCACCTCAAAAATAGCAGAGGTCTGACAAGATGAAAGAAGCAGGCAAGAAAGCTAGAAGAATCAACATAGAAGAGAGTGTCGAGGTATTAACAGAAGAAATCTGATCCTCTTGGTATTTGAGGCAACATACCTCATCAATGCAAAATGTGGCTCACTGTCTTCGAGGTACCAGGTAGTTAATGCTGGAGCGGTACCTTGGGAAAATAACCTGTTAGAACCATCCCTCTGTCTGACATGCCTTATCGAGATCACCTACCTGCTAACCCCCTTATTAATTGCTTGACAATGACTGGTCAGCTCTGGGGAACCTAGACACAGGTTATTGAAAGAATACAAAACTTCAGATCCATAATTTCAGAGTCCGGGAGCTTACGCTCAAAGAATAAAGAATCACAAAACTTGCACCCTATTATTGAAAATCTCTAGAGTCTGGAGAACTTTACTGCCCCTTTTTGTTCTTGAATGCCTCCAAAATCTGGCCAATGCCCTCCTCGTTTATGTACTTGATATTATCTCATCGGTCGCTGACAACCTTGAACTGTTCCTCAATATTTGCATCCCATCTCAGAATTCTATAGCTACCTTTACTGAATCATGGACCTGGAGCATCATCTTTGATAACCTAGACAACTTTCCTCCATCAAAATCCCTGAAAGACTGGTACCAAGATTCCATTAGCTTGTTGAACTTGCCCACAACAAAATCTACCGGAGTGCATGTCCCGGTAGTGAAGGGATCAACTAGTGAAACCCTTGATACAAATGTTGTATATAAATTTAATGAATTCTGGACTCCTAAAATCTTATTCTTTAGGGCCCCTACCAGTTTCTTGCTTACCTCAATTTTGAGGCCAAGTCTGGAGTGCTGTGCTCAGAGGAATTTGAAGGGCTCTCCTCCCAAAATCCCTGTGTCAGTAATGAATTCCTCCCTAAAGTTTGTTATTTCTTCTAACTCTATCCTCCACTCTTCATACTTCTCTATGTCCTTCTCCCATAGGATGATGATTCCGTTTACCTGGTCCACAAGATTGCTGACCTGATAAAGGTCCAAGAGTGTCGCTACCAAAAAATTTCCTTACGACCATGATTTGCTCTGCGATCCAGCCATCTACAACTTGTGCCTTCCTTTTCATGGATCTAAGAGCATCCATGTCACCCTACGAAAGTGGTGGTATGGAGGTGGAGGCTTCCGGATGGATCTCGGCCAATGTCTATGTTAATTCAGCGAGAAGCCCGAGGAGATTTTCATTCTTCTCTCTTTCCTCCTTTAGCTTCTGCTCCTATTTATCATATCGGGCCTCGACTACCCGGGTAGCCTCTCTCCGTAGGTCCAATTCACCCTGCTTATCTCTCCTCCCCAGAGGAACCTCTATGACTGCATAGTCTTTGACCCTTACTATTGCCACATCTATATTTGGGGGAGGTTTTGCAACTATTGCAACTGCATTTCCTCCCTAACCGGTCTGGAGGGTATGGATGGTCCGAGCCTTCTTGGGATTTTTAGCCTCTTGATTTTGGGCCATCATCTCAGCTAAGGAGAGGGGAACACTTGCTACTACCGGGTCCTTTCTCTCTCTAGATTCTATCAACCATTGTGGCAGTTTGGGTGGTCTTTTTGCTAAGGCCTGAGCATCAGGGCCTTCTTGGGGATCTGGTGGTGTATCCCTAGTATTCATGGTCGCATCAAACTCTTTCTCCTTTTCTTGTTCCCTGGGGTTTTCCATGTCTTCCACCCTGATGGCATTCTCTTATGTGGTGTCGGGGAACCCATCTCCAAAGGCACTAGTATCATCTATTTTACCAGGATTCTACCTGTCCTTTTCAGCATCTATGGTCTCTGTATCCATATTTTTGGGGTTATCTCCCTCATCTTGCCGCTGCTATTCTTCTTTGGCATCATCTATCGAGACATCCTTCTCCACGGGCATGTCTTCTAGAGGAGGCGAAGGTGTTTGACTGATATTTGACTATTGGGTCGCTAAGACTACCTTGCCAAATGTCATACTCTGAGGCACTTGATCACCCAGAGTAACTAAAGGCATTTAGAGTGTGACGATTGCGGGTACGGTTGATCCTGAAGGTTTGGTTTCCCCAGTTGTCGATTAATCATTATTTATTTTCCTTAGATCTGTCTCGATCCCCTGGACTAGTGATTCTTCCACATACTGTGATTCCTCTTGTATTTCTTCCTATTCTAGCTCTTTTTAATGTTCTCAGACTTCCTTCTCTAGAACCATCTCCTTTTCTAGTATCTCCCCTTCATCAGGGATTATCTCTACTTCCTACGTGGATATCTCTTCCACCACCTTTCCTATCTCCCCTTGTAAATTCATAAGCTCATCAGTCCCAAAGATGTCATCAAAATCATCGTGTGGAGGGGAGGTCTCCAGGGGATTCTCTGGTTCGAGGGAGTTTGGAATAACCTCCACCAGGGGAACGTTGGGCATGTCGGGGCTCGTGTATGTGCTCGGGGGATGGTCTACCCTTTACTTCTTCCTTCTCAATTGCAATGAGGCCCCAACATACAGAATGTCTGCAGACTCTACCTTGGCCTTTGTCTGCCGGCTCATGAGTGTTGTTAATGAAGGGATCCTACCGGGCAAGCAGATCCCATTGGAGTGATTGGAAGATCGCAGGAAAGTTGGGTGCTTAGTTTTTGGCTCATCTTTCGGGATGCCTCTAGTTGATCATGAATTTGCTCCAAAATGGGGAGTGGACCCTGGGGAGTAACTTGGGTGGGGGTGTCTTCCTTTTCTTTCACCTTGTCTTTACTCGGTCCCACGGCTCCGGAGGTCGAAGTATACCCCCGCAAGATTGCACCCTTATGAGTGCTCCTCTTGCACACTTACTAAAATTATTTGTGGCTATTCTCTATGATGCTGCAACTCACATCCTCAATTTTTAAATTCTCCAAGGTGTCCCAATCCACTGGAGGGAGATCTAACTTGCTGATCCCCTAGTATTTATATGTTGGGTCCTCTAGAGGTCCACTATCTAAAAAATCTTTCAGAAAGTACCGAAGGCTAAGGCTCTTCATCATACCTTTGGACATCGACAAATGCTGTCGGGCCCGAAGATCAAAACTATCCTAACAATTTTCCCAGAAATCTTCAATGTGAATTTTATGTGGTGTGGATGCCTGGGACAACGTCACTCTTATCTTATCAACTGGATCAAAATTATTTCTTGTAAGGTGGAATTCCACCAATCCCAGGCTCTTCATTTCATTATCGGCTTCCTTAGTCATTGTGAGACTGCAAGAATAGTTCCCACAAGTGATTAGAAATGGAATGGACGTAACCTTCTTTAAGGCAAAGAATGTGTGGAGTTCCAGGATTTTCCTGCAGAACTCCAAAATAATAATCCTATCCCCGCAATGCCTGAGGAGTAGGTAGGGCTTCCCAGAGAAACTGGTTACCTGAATATAAGAATGCTGCTAGAATTGAATGAAATAATTTCCATATGTACTCACCAAGGTCATCGCCTCCTATGACAATCGATACTTGGAATCCTGAGTAAGTGTCAAAATGTTATGGTAAATGAACGTGTCATTTACCCTACAAAAATGGGGGAAAGAGGCTTCCCACTGGATCTAGGGATAATGTTCCCATGGGACAAGATGGCTGGGCACATTCCTGAGAATGCCCACTATCTACAAACCCCAAAGAGAAGGTCTCTGTTGGGCCAGTGCCCATAATACATATGAGGTCATGTGGAACCTCAAATTATGAAGGACATTTTTTAGTTGGAAGTCCACATCATTGGCATTGTTGGTTGCTCAGTCGAAGGTATGACTATAGGTGGTGATGCAGTAAAGGAAATAATACATCCATGCCGAAAAGTCCCTATCATGGGGCTCTCCGAAGAGCCTACAAAAGAAGATGATTCCCGCCTGTATGCATTCCTTGAAGTCTCTGCAAGGAATCTCCAGCTTCATCTTCTTATAGTCCCTTCTCGGGGACTTTAGCCAGTGATAATTGAGATGTTGTTGGGTGAGAGAGGGAATTTCATCAAACTCCTTCAGTGACACAGAATAGGAGATAAAAATGTCTCCCCTGAGCTAGGGAATTACTAGTCCCAAAGAAAAAGTGGCAGCATCTAGAGTAACAATGGCTGTCGGGTAGTTTAGTGGTAGAGAATTGACAAGAAAAACAACCTGGGTGGGGGCGTTGTAGTGCTTCACCAATTGAAGGATCAGTTCTGGTGCTTGCACCGAGAAGGGGAAACATGCAAATTTGATGATGTCGAAGGCGGCCATGTTCTTTGCCATATCATCTCTGACAAATCTCTATTGGTACATCATCTGAACAAGACCTTGTAATTCAGCCCATAGTCTGGGCTCTGTGTTGGTGATATCATGCAACTTGGAGTCCACTTTGGATCCCACAAGGACACCCTCCCTTGGGTATTTGGAAGTTAGTGGAATCTTGGCTAGCATCTTTTCTTCCTTTTTCTTTATGGCCGCCCGAGTGGAGGTAGTTGGTAGCTCTGAACTTCTAGGAGGAGTTGTTACTTTAGACATTTTGTTGGATAACCTGCAACCTGCAAGACCGGGCAACTGTCAGTGCATATGATAAAAATGTAAAATGAATTTATGGACTCTGGGGTGTTCACCGCCATCTTGCATTTGTTCCAAAAAATGTTAGTGTGCATCAAAATCCCAGAATATAACAGTTAACAACTACTGGATTCTGATCGACACTCGGAGGTCCTAGGGTATTGGTTTATGCAACAAAATGGGATGAAGTCTCGGGTACTTCTTAGCACCCTGAGTCTGGAGAAACTAGCCTTTATCGAAGTGACCAGGTAGTGATCCATACTTTTTTGACATGGGTTGTCACGTGGTCACATGACAAATAGCGTAATGGCCCTTAATAGTGATAGGTGTGTTGACACAAGTGAAATGAATGCCAGATGGGATGTTTTTGAATTCCCACTCTATGGAAATTAATCCTACCATCAATGATGAAGCGACAAAGGGGAGAGAAAATTACCATGTCTCAAATAGGCGAGGCACCGAGTTTGAACCAGGTGGACATCATGCGGGCGAGCTCAAAACTTGGGTTATTATGCATAAAGCACGGTGAGCTTGCGATGGGAGGGGTCACTACAACAATGTATAGACCAAATATACAAGGGAAGCCAAAAAATGACACAATTTACATGAACTACCCCTATCCTAAGGACTATCTACAATTTACAGTGAGACCAAGACCTTTACACAGGAACTTCAAGAATTTACAGCATCTACACTAATGTACACCATTTATAGGGAATAACACTACATGAGGAAGGCGGACAACCTTCCTACAGAGCCATCCCACCAACGGGAGGTGACAACAAACCAAAAAGAAAAGTGAAATAGAAAAAGGACAAAATGAAAAGAGAGAAAACCAAGCATGAGCAAAGGCAAAACCAGAAAGAGGAGTTGAAGGACCTACCTTAACACCAGGAAATGTGGGAGGAGGAGAATAGGAGGCACTTTAAAAACCAGGAAGCTTTCACATACCATGAACACCCACAATCTTGCAAGGAAGCCAAGGAATATGCACAAACTTGAATATCAGCTCAACTGTAAGGCACTATTAAACTTCCAAAGCAATTCACACTTAATTCACAATTTCTCTCTTAATTGCTCTGGGTAATCTTGTTCATGGTAAATGTGAAAGTGACAAGTAAATATTTATTTATACCGCTAGGGTAAAACATATTGCTTCCTTCCGCAAACCCTGAGAAAGGAAAACCTCTGGACTCCAGGCCCAGAGATCGCATGCATTCACGGCCTCTAACAAAAGAGGAAGTAATGACAGAGAATCTTGAAGTCTGGAAATCTGGCAGAAACAGAAGACAAAAAAACTCTAGGACTAGGTCTCAGAGGAAGGAAAACTAAAAATAAAAGAAAATGACCCTCACAGAAGCAAAGGTTGGAGGAAAACAAAAGGAAAATAAATGAGGAAAAAACAAAAAAAGGGGGACCCAAAATTTTTCCCACAAAATGTAGGGACAGGTATGTAGGGCATAGAAAAAACTGATACTATGCCTATGACTCGAGCAATGGTGATTGGATAATAGAACTATCAACCACTGATTATACTAATAGAAACTGTACAACCTGATTTGCAAACTGTTCAACCTGAGCTATTATTAGAAGAGACCGAGTCATAGATAGAGGGAACTGAGTCTCAGATAGAGGAACCTGAGTCACAGACAGAGGGACCCAAGTCATAGATAGTGGAACCCGAGCATCAGACAGAAGAACATGAAAGAATGTTTGAGAATGATAGACATAGTGGATCAAGTCCAGAATCAAGACTGAAGGATCCAACACTTTCTAGATATGTTAGATGGCATCATGCATCTGAGAAAATAATTAGAGATCAGACAGAAGGTGTAATAACAAGGAACAAAATCAAAGGTACATGTTTACTAAGTGAATTTAAACCTAGAATTGTTAAAGATGCATTGAATGATGAAAGTTGGATATAGGCAATGAATGAATAAATTGAGTAGGTCGAGAAGAAAAAAACTTTGACTCTTGTGCCTAGGCCAAAGGACAAGAATGTGATTGGAACCAAGTGGGTTTTTAGAAATAAGATGAATGAAAATGGTGGAGTTTCTAGAAACAAGGCTAGACTAGTTTGTAAAGGATATGCTCAAGAAGAGGGAATTGATTATGGAGAAACTTTTGCTCTTGTTGCAAGACTTGAAGGATTCATAAATCTTCTGGCATATGCTGCACATAAAGGATACAAATTATATGAAATGGATGTGAAGTCTACATTTTTAATGGAATCCCAGAAGAAGAAGTCTTCATTGAACAACCTAAAGGATTCGTTGATCCTAGCAGAAGGAATATGGTTTGCAAGTTGCACAAAGCATTGTATGGACTGAAGCAAGCGCCCAGAGATTGGTATGAAAGACTGCATGGTTACCTAGTAAATATTGGATTTTAGAGAACTAATGATAACAGTAGCCTGTACATCAAAGAAGGACCACATAACAAAATATTTTTAGCAGAGATATTTGTTGATGACATATTATTCTCTGGATATGATGAATTATGCAAATCATTCTCTGTAGCTATGAGTAAAGAATTTGAGATGTCTATGTTTGGTGAGATAAAATTCTTTGTTGGATTACAATTTCATCAAATGAAGGATGGTATCTACATTACTCAATCAAAATATATCAAGGAGATACTCAAGAAATTTGGAATGGAAGATTTTGAACCTATTGGAACACCCATGTGTACTGGACAAAAATTATCTAAGGATGATGGATCAGACTAACTACAAATCCATGATTAGAAAATTGCAATATGTTGTTGACACCAGACCTGATATTGCATTAGCATTTGGTATTATTGTAAGATTTTCAGCTAATCCCAGAGACAATCACCTAATTGAAATCAAAAGAATTTTGAGATATCTAAAGGGTACTGAAGACTATGGTTTATGGTATAAGAAAGGTGGGAACTTTGATTTGAAGAAATTCATTGATGCTGATTGGGCTGGAAGTGTTGATGACAGGAAAAGCACCAGTGGTGGATCTTTCTTTCTTGGAAATAGGTTAGTATATTGGACTAGCAAGAAACAAAATTGTATCTCTCAGTCTACAGTAGAGGCAGAATATGTTGCTACAACAGTGAACTATTCAAACATCATATAGTTCAAGAAGTTGTTGTTAGGAATGAAGGAAGAAGTAAAAGAACCAATCATTATCTATTGTGATAACACCAGTGCCATTAACATTTCAAAGAATCCTATGATACACACCAAAAATAAGCATATAGCAATTAAGTATCATTTCTTGAGGGAATTAGTACAGAATAAAGAAGTAAGGTTGAAATATGTGAGTACTAAAGAACAATTTTCAGATATATTCACCAAACCTTTACCTAAGGATGCATTTTTGTATCTTAGAGGAAAGCTAGGGGTGCTTCCCCTAACTGAAGCTCACTAAAATAGATTTTAGTGATGCATCAACCTGAGCCACAGTGAAGATCTATCAGTTGATGCAGGTACATCAGAGCCCATTGCAAATGAATTAGTACACTCAGGTACATTACAACTTAAAAGAAAAATAGTATTGACTATTGGTATTGATACTTAGTGTTTATAGAGATGGAGGCTTTGGCATCTGTTGTCAAAGAGGGAGAGTTTTCTATAATACACAAGAAATCACTTAAGGGAGAGTTCATAACAGAAAGAGGAAGAGTTTGATGTCAGAGGGAGACATCTTATCAAGAGATAGAGTTTGATGAAAGAGGGAGTTTTTTTTGGATGAGAATCAGAATGAAGCTAAAGATGTTAAAGAAAGTTTTCCTTTTCTCTACAATTCCTTGTATTATGACATGTTGTGTTGCCATCAATGCCAAAGAGGGATATTGTTGAAGACAATTATTCAATTGTGTATTTTCATTGATGTTACATATGTATTTACACTTATGTAGTGATGTTACACAAACGTCTACATTCAAACCGAGCACAGTTGGTGAATAGAAAGAGTTTTTTAGTGTTGACCAAGTCACTCGGGCATTTCAATCATGGTCGGGCATCAAAGAAACAGAGTGTTAACCAAGTTGATTATTCAGTGTCAGCCGACTAACAATGGTTTACATTCTATAATTAATTGCTTATATGAGGATGACTAAATTATGATTTATTACTTATTTAGAAGTATATTCAAGCCAAATTGACATGGATTATCATATACATGAAAGGTCAAGTTTAGATTGAATGTGTGAAAGTGTGAAAAAGTGGAAGAGAAGAAGTGTAGAATTCTGTGATATGAAGAGTGAAGGTGAAAGCAGATGGGATTCTGATTGAGTACAGAACGCTCAGAGCTACAATAGAATATTTGATCAGCAAGGATCCAGTTATAATCAGAACAAAGATCTGAATCAGCAAAGACAATTGCTTACACATAGAGGTCAATTCATTATTAATTTCTAATAATTGTAGCAGTGATCTCAAATCTCTTAACAGAGTAGACTTAACAGTATTTTTGTAAATCCTCTCTCAAGGTAGCATTTCTATGTTGAAGTGTTGAAGACCTCTAACAAGGCCACTCCTCACAGGGTGATTTAAATCCTCTAACAGGGTCACACCTAATAGTGTGTTTTATAACCTTTAACAGGGTTGGCTCCTAACATGGCTCACTTCAGAAGAGTGAAAAATAGTAACTAGTTACATTGGTGGTTTTTCCCATATTGAGTTTCCATGTTAAATCTTGGTTTCACCTGTGTATATGTTATTTGTTTCATGCTTTATGTTTCTACACTTAATCACTAAAGTATAATTGCATTGGATATCATAAAGATTGCTTTAACACCCGAGTTACAAAAGAATATCTTAATTAACCAAGCAACAATGTTTATTTGTTTAAGACACCTAAGGGACAAGGGATTTTTTTTGAAGTAACTGATTCACCCCTCCCCTCTCAGTTACTTATCTCATTTCCAACAACTTCGTGTCATCATGCCTGCTCTTTTATCTCCAATAATACAATTTTGTGGATGATGTCTTCTTACATATTTGGCAAGTGCAGGTTCATTTCTTTGTTCTTAATTGTGTTCTCCAGTTGGTATATCATCATGATCTCTAGTTGAAACCTCTTCCTGATTCTTGGTCGGTGCATCTTGATGCTCGGTAACATTATCATGTTTCTCGGTAACATTAGGTACTTTCTCAGGAAAAGTGTTAGGTTCTTCAATGTAAAAAAATCTTCTGTAGTCTTTTGGTTCTCTTTTTCTTTCCTCATCATTTTCTTAGCAAATTCATCAACTCTTACATTTTCACTTTCAATGATCTTGTTAGAAGACTTGTTCAAACATTTATAAGCTTTTCTCTTAGTAGAATATCCTATAAATATTCCTCAATCATCTTTTGAGTCAGATTTCCCATTTCTTTCATCTTTCAGAATATAGCACTGACTTCCAAATATTCTAAAGTAACTCACATTAGGTGTATAATCATACCATAATTCATAAGGTGTCTTATTTGTATCTTTCTTTAGTTGTACTCGGTTCAATGCATATACAACAACACTAACAACTTCCCTCCAGTATACTTGTGCAACATTCTTTTCAATCATCAGTGTTCTAGCACAATCCACAATTGATCTATTTCTCCTTTCAACAATCCCATCCTCTTGTGGTGTTCTCGGTGCAGAGACCTGTCTCTTAATTCCATACTCATTACAAAATTTAGTGAAATCACCAAAAATAAATTCTCCTCCTCTGTCAGATCTTAAACATTTCAGCTCTTTACCACTTTATTTTCAACTTTAGCTTTGTACCATTTGAACATCTTAAATGCTTCATATTTTTCTTTTAAGAACATGCCAGTCATCATTCTAGAGTAGTCATCAATAAATAAAATAAAGTATCTATCACCATAATAACTTTGTGTTCTCATTGGTCCACATAGGTCTGTATAAACTAATTCCAAAATATCATTAGAAGAGAAATTTTTTCTCTTAAAACAAGATTTCATCATTTTTCCCATTTGACAATTCTTGGACATGACATGGTCAAGTTTAGATAAGCTTGGTAAGCCTCTTACTTTTCTTTTCTTACTGATCTTAACCATGTTGTGAAAATTTACATGACATAACCTCTTATGCCACAACCATACATCTTCATTCCTAGCCATCAAACAAGTAGTTTTAGCAGTGTCAAGATAGAATAGATTACCTTTTGATTGTTCTCTAGTGCCGATCAACTTTCATGTTTCATCATAGATTTTGGCTTTTCTATTCTCAAATGTAACTTGGTGACCTGTATTATTCAACTGTGAAACACTCAACAAATTATAATTAAGTCATTTCACAAAATATGCATTCTCACATTTGATCTTATTGTTCAGCAATATAGTCCCTTTTCCTTTCACTTGACAAGGTGTATCATTTCCCATTCTAATAGATCCACCATTATAATGCTCAAGAAATTCAAATTTTTATTTATCTCCAGTCATGTGATGTGTGAAGCCACTATCAATAACCCAAATGTCATGCTTGCTAACTTTAGAAATAAGTATTTTTTCAACATACCTTTCATCTTCTTCTGAATCTTATTTCAAAGTGATAAATATTGTCTCAATGTCTTCATCAGTGTCGGTGTCAGTGTCTTTATCTTTATATTTATCTTCAACAATGTAATATTCCTTCTTGCCTTTGTCTTTGTGATCTTGGTTACTCCTTATGTCATACTGTTGGTTGCTTCTATATTCTCGATCATCATTTCTGTCATTACATCTTTCATTTCTTTCATCACTTTTTCTGTTAGGGCATTTGGCAACAAAGTGTTCAATTTCTTTACAATTAAAGCATATCAAAGGTAGTTTACCTTTATACCTTCCTTTACCTTTGTGCAATCTTCTAACCATTAATGCTTTAAGTTCATCAAGTTCTTTATCATCACTTTCACTGCCACTGTCATTTCTTATCATGTGTTTGTTACCAGATTTACTAACTTTCAGAGAGGACATAAATGCAGATTCAATAGTAGGAACAACATTGTTGTCAAAATTGTTCAACTCAAACAAAATCAGTCCACCGACTAGACTATCAACTGTAATATTGTTTCCAAGTGCAACTCTCATTTCATGTATTGCATAGACTCTAATGGAATAAATATACAACAAATTTCTAAGAATCTTACTTACAATAGTGTCTTGATCAATAACTCCACCTGCCCCGTGAATAGAATTCACAACTTCCTTGATTTGGTTGTTGTACTGTGTTATGTTTTCTCCTTTCATTCTCATGTCATCAAATTTTCCCCGGAGACTTTCAGCTTTAGCGCTTTACACATTTTCATCTCCTCCATAAACTAGTGTAAGCTTGTTCCACATCTGCTTGGCTGATGTAGATTTCTTGACATCCTCAAATTCAACATCAGATAGTGAAGAAGCAAGTTCCACCATAATGGTATTGTGTTCATGTTTCTCTCTCATCTGATTAATAGTCAAAGGTCTAGTAGGTAAGATGCATTCAATATCTAGGTATATCATTATTTCATCTCCAATCCATGATAGGTATAGTCTCATTCTTCTCTTCCATGTTGATAAGTTGTCCTTGTTCATCTTAGGTGCATCTCTCTTATACATCTTGTGATATTTAGCTTAAGTCCTTTAAAAATTTCCTTCTAAGTATTGTATGCTCTGATACTAATTGTTATATAACTGAGAGGGGGGGGGGGGGGGAANGTTATATAACTGAGAGGGGGGGGGGGGGTGAATCAGTTAGATCCAGTTATCCTATAGTCCCAAATTCTCGTAGATGTATATAACAACAATTTAACACATATAAATCAACTCGGTGAAATATAAACTGTGATCTCAAACTTATATTCCAAATCATCAACTCAACTACCAAATCATCTACCGAGTAGCAATAAAACAACTACTGTGATTAACGATCAATGCAAATAAAGTAATGTGTAAAGCACAATTACAAACCAAAGAAATCATACACATTAACACAGAATTTTAACGTGGAAACCCAACTAAGGGAAAAACCACCTAGGACCAGTAACCCAAAATATTTCACTCTTTTGAAGTGAGCTCAATTAAGAGCCAACCCTATTAAAGGTTACAATGCACACTATTAAATTTGACCTGGTTAGAGGATTTATCACTAACATTTCTCCCTTGACCAATCATTCACTATGGGGTCAACAAGAAAACACTCAACATTCATTTGAATGTCATAATAAAGACTTTCAAGTCCTACTCGGTTAAGAGATTTATCTGTAACAATGGTTAAACTGGTACAATAATGATCTGATTTAAATACAACTCTATTTGTAGTTTTTTAGATCTATGCTAAGTACATAATACCTCTGATCAATTTGAACACTTCAGTTCCTATGATTCTTCATACTTTGTTCTTCTCAGTAAATGCTCTTTCCTTTGTCGCTTGATGTTGTCTGCAGAATTTCTTGATTCTGTCTTCAACCAGTTTGATAAGCCATGCATGAATTTCTCATGTGTGCGCATCATCATCTTAATAAATCTCTTGTCTCTTATATAGACATCATAATGCATTTAATTTCTATCCTTTAGATTTTGCCGCTTAATCTCCTTCATTGATTTTTCCGCTTAAACCTTCCCTTGCAATTGTGTCAAAAACATGTTTTAATATTCTTCGTCTGATCATCCTTGAAATCTCATAGCTATTTGATCATGATAAAAAACCTTATCAATTACCTTGGAATCATCAATTTTTCATCTCATCATTTTAGTCGGCCTTTAGTTTCTTTTTATTGCTTGGTCAATATCGTGATGTATCGGTGATCCCTGTAACCACCTGAATTCAGTCTGTCGCAACTATGGACCCTATTTGCCCTAAGTGTGATCATACCCTCGATTTATGTCCAAACGACCCTGTTACTGCTTGGCATAATTCTTTTAATCAATTTGATGTCCCAGGTGATTTTTATCACTGATTTATATTATTTATTATAGCCATACAATTCAAATCAATATCGACCAATCAGATCAAATCAAAATCAAACATGGCTATAGTATTTAATTATAATGGAATTAAATAAATCTCTAAATCAAATAAATCACTTGCATTTCAA
>MU225164.1:453690-477740 GCA_018584345.1 Thuja plicata
CATTCTTCTATAAATAGAAGCCTGTTTTGAGAGCAAATAAGCCTTCACTCAAGATTAGAATTGCATTGTTATGCTGCCATTTTCATGCTAGGATTACATGCTATTTCATTACATACTAGTTGTTAGTGCTATTTCATCTTTATAGTTTAAATGCATGCTTATTCCATCATTTAGCTTGTTTCAATTCAAATCCTTCATGCTAGGTTGTATTGGTCACTGATTCAATAACATATTTTGAGGGCTGATATGTTGTTGGTCACACTCCTCCTAAGTTAGAAGGCAATAGATCGATTTTAGTGGGTTTCCTATGTTTTTCATGTTTTTCACTAACCTCATGTTGCTAATATAACGATCTATTGAAGTGTTTGTGTTGATCTGACAGGTACCCAAATACACACACACAATCCCTAGCTCGGATAACACTGTGCTCGGTATACACTATATTTAGTCGGTGTTCACTGTTACTCAGTGTATAAAGAACTCTTCAGTTATCAACCACATAAACTTTGTTTGTTCCAGATCTTTAAGCCATAAAAGATGTTTGTCACCACAATGATAATCAAAATAAGTTGACATCAATGAAAATACATTAACTGATTAATGTCTATCATCACATTTGTAACTCAGTTGATCATCAACAAAATGACTTGAAACATACAATCAGTTGTACTTCATCAGTGCATGTGAGTTGGCATGACCAAGTGAGTTGGAGTTAAGTCTTTAGAAAAATATACAAATTTAAATGAAACATTGTCAATTATATATTCATCCTCAACATCTTAATATTCATTGACTTCATCGTCAACATAATAGTCAGAATCATCAACAAAACTATAGTCAGCATCATCAACATAATTATTTTTTCCTTTGATGTGAAAACTATTGATGTGGGTGGATCTGATCTGATGGGTTAGAGCAGGATAAAATAATTAGTGAGGAGTTGAAAATATTCAAATTCCTTCCCTAAGGTCCTTAGTAGAGTCTAGAGGCAACAATTTTCTATTGAAAATTTGTCAAAGCTGTCAATTTGCAAAAATGCAACTTTTTGAAAAGTTGTTGCGACCTTTTGAAAAATGGTTACAATATGAATCCCAAAATTCACAACTAATTGGATTGGTTGGAACTAATTGGAAATTGTATAAAAAGGTCATAAAAAAACCTTGCTCCAATTTTGGATAAGTTGGAGAAAAATGATTGTATGTAAGCATTTCTCAAATCAATAAAATAACCCCATTTTTCTATTATTTTCACATGGGCAGTTGAATAAAACCACAAGATAGTGTTGTCAGTCCTCTATCATTTTCATGTTGTTTTAGGTCTTTAAGCAAAGGGAAAATAAATTTATTTCCTTTGGACCGCTAAGAGGTCATTGTATTGACCGAGCTAGGGTTTTGAGAGAAATCCTCTCATTCCTGGAGATTCCACCATGGGAAAAATATGAGCCTTGGTGGAAAGCAAGTTCTGAGGATGTACTATAAGAATTTTGGGGTCTTTGGGTTGGTAAATGTTTTCTGTGAGAGAAATTTTTAAAATCTCGGGATAGGGATCTCAATGTGACTCTCCTCGATTCTATATTTAGGAGCATAACTTGGCCCTGGGATGGAACGGAGACTTGAGATTGGAAATTTGGTAGTCCCTAAGGTCCCTACACATGTTCCAATTTATTTGGAAGAGGATTAGATCCATTTTAGGACACTTGTTTCATTAATGGAGGCCTAATAGGTCATTTGGCCTAGTGATGAATTTGGGCATTTGAAGAGTTGGGTGATTGGCCATAGACCCTGACTTGGAGAGTGTTGAGGGGAGTTTTAGATGAACCTATGAAGGTGTCATATACTTAAGGAGAAGATATTTTGAGTAAGTTTCTGTCAAAAGTTCCAAATTCCTCCAATAGGTGCCAAGTGACAGTTATTGTTGAGTGCCAGTGAGTGCTGAGTTGTCCAGTGTTGGCCGAGTAAACCAGAGGTACCAGGTAGTAGCCCTTGGTAGACTCAAGTGTCTAAGGAGTGTCCTAAAAAGTGTATGGATGATTGTTTTATTGTCAAAATAATTAGTATAGAGTGTGTAGACATTAGTGAACCCTTGTCCCATCCCTGAAGTGTTGGGTTCAAGTTGTGGTTGAATAATGACTTGTAGGTGCTTTGGACTAATCAAGAGGATTAGTTGATCATGTGGGTTTGAGAAACTTTGTAGAGCCTTTAATTGTATGGGAGTGTAAGGGAGTACTTTTCATTTGTAACTCCACTTTGAGATATAGTTTGGGGCTCTGCTCCAAGTGGTACCAAAGAAAAATTAGATCTTTGGAAGAAGACAAGTTGCAACCATGTTTGAAGGAGGAGAAGATGGTGAATTACCTTCTAGAATGACTAAAGCAGAACTATTAAGGGTAGTGAAGGAACATGAATTAGAAAGGAAATGGATGAGGCGAGAAATGGAGAAGCTTAAGGAAAAATTTAAAAAAGGGAGTAGTGGAAAATCTGGAGTTGAAGAAGAGGGGAGTGATGAGGAGGCCCCCATGGAAGAAGAAGAGGAAATCCCTGCAGACCAGAGGATACTTTTGAAGATTGAAATCCATGGAGAGGAGGACCATGGATAGTAAGCTTGAATTTCCTATCTATAGTGGGAAGATTGACCCAAAGGAAGTCATGGATTGGCTTGATACACTCACTAGTTTCTTTGACTGTGAGGAGATACCAGAACACCAAAAGTTGAAGATAGAAAAGTCCAAGTTGAAGGGGTCTTACTTAACTTGGTGGAACTTCACTCAGGCTGAGAGAGTGAATATGGATAAGAATCCAGTGTTTACTTTGAAGAAGATGGTCACTTTGATCAAGGAGGATTATGTACCAGAAGATTATGAAGTTCAACTTCATAAAAAGAGACACAGTCTAAAACAAAAAGATATGGATGTTTCAGGGTATACATAAGAGTTCTATAGGATTTCTATGAAGTCTAAGATGGCAGAACTAGAGAGGGTTAAACTTGCAAGGTATATGCAAGGGTTGAGGGTAAATATTCAGGATGAATTAAGTTTGTGTACTCGTACCACTATCCAGAAATGTTACCAACTAGCATTGAAAGTTGAAGAGAAGTTCAAAAGGAAGAAAGATCATGATGGGAGAGGAAGAGGCCAGAGAAACTTTGGGAATAAAGGAAGAGGATCAAGTGATGGAAGAGGAAAAGGTCCTAGGAACTTTGGAGAAACAAACCAAGAGAATTCTCATGGAGATAAAAATTCTAGAGGATCCTATAGGGGACAAAGAGGAAGTTCAAGGGGTAGATTTGGAGGAATAAGTTCAGAACCTCCAAGATGTTACAGATGTAACCAACCAGGACACCTTACATCCAAGTTTATAGAGAAGGAAAACAATCAAGGGGAGAGAAGGGAAACCATAGTAAGGTAAGAAGATGATCAAGTGGATCATGCACATGGAGCCTATGCACCACCAGAGGAAGGAGAGGTTCTCATGATGAGAAGGACCTTGTTGAAAGCACCAAACACTCAAGATCCCCATCAAAGAAAGTCTTTATTTAGAACCACCTATAGAAGTGGAGATAAAGTATGCAAAATGGTAATTGACAATGGGTCTACTGATAATTTTTCTCTGAGGAAGAAATAAAGAAGCTAAATTTAAGGAGAGTGTCACATCCCAATCCTTAAAAAGTGTCATGGCTTACAAAGAACCAACAAACCATCATAGAAGAGAAGGCTTGGGTGGAATTTCAACTTGGAAAGTACAAAGACAAGGTACTTTGTGATATTTTTCCAATGGATGTCTATCACTTGCTACTTGGAAGACCCTGGCAGTATGATGTGGAGGCACACTACAATGGGGAGCTGAACACCTACACCATCAACTAAAAAGGAGAGAAGATAAAACTTTTTCCCTTTGCTGATAAGGTAGATGAACAAAAAAATTCAAATTTTTTGTTTATAGGTGAGAAGGAGTTTTTAAAGGCAATAAGAGAAGAAGGAACCCCTTTCTATGCCTTGGTTTTTTTTCCAAAAGATGACATGAGAAAGTAGGTTTAGAAGGAAGTAGAACCTTTGAGAAGAATAGGTCCTAAGGAAGTAGCAAGCCTATGTGATAAATATAAGGGCATTGTATCAAGAGTTTTTCTAAGTGAGCTACCCCCTGTTAGAGAGATAATTCACAATATTGACTTGATTCCTTGAGCAACCCTACCTAATAAGGCAACTTACAAGCTGAACCCAGAATAAAATAAAGAGATGGCTAGATAGATTCAAGAACTCCTAGATAAGGGATTGATAACAAAAATCCTAAGACCTTGTGCAGTACCTACCCTTTTGGTCCCTAATAAGGAAGGCACATGGAGAATGTGCACTGATTCTAGAGCAATTAATAGAATCACCATTAGGTATATATTTCCTATGCCTAGGATTGAAGATCTATTGGACCATTTGGGGGGTGCAAGATATTATTCAAAGGTGGATTTGAAGAATGGATGCCATCAAATAAGGGTTAGGGATGGTGATGAGTGGAAGATTGCCTTTGAAACTAATGAAGTCCTATATGAATGGAGGGTGATGCCCTTTGGCTTATCAAATGCTCCAAGAAAATTCACGAGACTCATGAATGAAGTGTTGAAACCCTTCCTTGCTAATTTTTTGATAGTGTATCTAGATGATATCCTTATTTTCATTAAGGATAAGAATGAAAATTTGAGGCATCTTGGTCTAGTCCTTAAAAGGTTGCACGAGGAAAAGCTTTTTATAAACATAGAGAAGTGTGTTTTCATCCAAGAAGAGATTGTCTATTTGGGAATTGTAATTTAAGGTGGTAACATCAAAATGGATCCTAAGAAGGTGGAATCCATCCTAACTTGGCCTTCCCCAAGGAAAATGACATAAGTTAGGAGTTTCCATGGCCTTGCATCCTTCTATAGGAATTTCATCAGGAACTTCAGTCAATTGTGTGCACCTATTCTTGAGACCATCAAGGGTGGACAAAAGTGTAGGTTTGTGTGGAAAAAAGAAGAAGAAGAAGCCTTTCAAATGTTGGAGGAAAAGGCATTTGAGAAACCTATCCTAGCATTTTTGGATTTAAAAAAAAAAATCACAATTGAATGTGATGCTTCTAATATTGCTATAGGGGTTGTTTTGACCCAAGAAGGAAGGCCTATAGTTCTTTTCAATGAAAAAATGAATGATTCAAAGGGGAAGTACTCCTCTTATGACTTGGAATTGTATGATTTAGTCCAAGTATTGAAAAAGTGGAGGCATTAACTCCTACCAAAATAATATGTGGTCTTTACACACAATCAAGCCCTTAGTTTCTTGAACAGTCAAGAAAAGTTGAGTCACAAACATATGAAGTGGGTTGAATCAATCCAAGCCTACAAATTTTCTATAAAACATAAGTGAGTTACAAATAAGGTGGTGGGTGCATTAAGTAGGAGAACCCTACAAGTGCAAGAATTTATACTCCAAAGTGTAGGAATTGATTCTTTGAAGGGCATGTATAAGGATGATGAAGATTTAAGTAATATATATCAAATTTGTTCTAATTTTTCTTAGGCATACCATGTTGAATATATATATTTCTTGATATAGGATGGTGTTTTGTTTAAAGAAAACCAAATGTGTATCCCCAAGTGTTTAATGAGGAAAAATATCATAGAGAGAAGCATGTAGGTAGCATGGGAGGACATTTTGGTTTGGGCAAAACCTTGGAACAGGTAAGAATGTTTTATCATTGGCCTAAGCTTAAAAATAATGTAAGGAAGATTGTAGAAGCATGTACTATTTGTTAGAGGGCCAAGGGTACATCAACCAATGCAGGGTTGTATTACATTTTCAAATCCCTACAAGACCTTGGGAGAGTTTCAGTATGGACTTTGTCATGGGTTTTCTGAAGACACAAAAAGGATGTGATAATATCTATGTAGTTGTAGATAGGTTTAGCAAGATGGAACACTTAATCCCATCAAAAAGTACAAAGGATGCAACATCCTTTTCTAACTTGTTTTTTAAGTAGATTTTCAAGATTCATGGCTTACCTCAGACAATCATCTCTAACAGGGATGAAAATTTTATTGGTCATTTTTGGAGAACCTTGTGGAAAAGGTTGGGAACAAATTTGAGTTTCAGTTCTGCCTACCACCCACATAATGATGGGAAAACAAAGATGGCGAATAATTCCCTTGGGAATCTACTTAGGTGTCTCAAAAAATAGTATGGTGAAAGATGGGATTCAGTCCTACCCCAAGTAGAGTTTGTTTTCAATGATTTGGTTAATAAGAGCACTAGAAAGAGCCCTTTTCAGATTGTATATGGTCAAAGTCCAAGAGGTGTCTTGGAACTTAGAGATCTCCCTCAAGACACACCCATCAGTACACATGGTGAACACTTTGCAGAGAGTATGAAGGAGATCCATGATTTAGTTAAGTTGGCATTGGAGAAGAGTACCAAAAAGTACAAGAAAACAAAGGATAAACACGAAAGGGATGTAAAATTGCAGGTTGGAGACTTGGTGTGGGAATACTTGAGGAAGGAGAGGTTTCCAAAAGGAAAGCATACCAAACTAATAATGAATAAAGTAGGGCCTTGTAGGATGTTGGAGAAATATGGGCTGAACGCCTATGAGATTGAGTTGCCCCCACACCTTGGTATATCCTCCATATTTAACATTTGTAATCTAACCCCATAAAAAGGTGATGTGAATGTAGGTATAGAAGTAAAGGTTCAATAACTCCATGAAGATGCCACAGGAACACTCCATGATGAACCTAAGAAGCTTGAAAGGATCTTGGACACAAAGATAATCAAACAAATAAGGAATAATGTCTACAAGAAGTACTTGGTTAAATAGAAAGGAATTACTAAAGAGGAAGTTGTTTGGCTAGATTTAAAGGGCATGGAAAAACATGGCACAAGTTTGCAAGAACTTATCTCAAGAGGACTTGAAATCAGTGCACCCTGGGAGTATGGTGCAGGATCACCTCCAAATGAACCAATTCAGGGCATGGTTCAAAAATTGTGGATGAAGGGTTATTTGGTTTTTTGGATTGAGGATCCCTAAATATAATAAGAGTCCTATATGTAATAAGAAGCCCTATTTGTGAGACTAAGAGACACAAGGTGCAGTTATAAACCGTGGGATCTACCTTGGTCAATTTGGAAAATTAGGGTAGGATGGGTTAGAGTAGGATAAAATGAGTAGGGAGGAGTTGCAAACATTAAAATACCTTCCCTAAGGTCCTTAATAGAGGCTAGAGGAAACAATATGCAAAGTTGACAACTTTTGTTAAAAAGTTGTCAAAGTTGTCAATTTGCAAAATTGCAACTTTTTGAAAAGTTGTTGCGACCTTTTGAAAAATGGTTACAATTTGAATCCCAATGTTCACAACCACTTGGATCAGGTGAAACTGATTGAGAATTGTATAAAAGGTTGAAAAAAACCTTTCTCCAATGTTGGAGAAGTTGGAGAAAAATGATAGTATGTAAGCATTTCTCAAATCAATTTAAAATAACCCCATTTTTCTATTATTTTCACAGTTTTTTGCATTGTACAGCTCTGTACAGATTCAAATGGAAATTTGAATGAAAAATTAAGATATTTTTGTGAGTCCTCTATCATTTTAAAGTGGTTTGAGGTCTTGAAGTGAAGGGAAACAAAATTTATTGCCTCTGGACCACTGAGAGGTCGTTCTATTAACCGAGCTAGGGTTTTGAGAGAAATCCTCTCATTGCTGGATATTCCACCATGGGAAAAATTTGAGCCTTGGTGGAAAGAAAGGTCTGAGGATTTAAGATAATACTTTTTGGGTCTTTGGGTTGGGCAATGCTGGCAGTGAGAGAAATGTTTAAAATCTCAGGATAAGCATCTCAATGTGACTGTCCTCAATTTTGTATTTAGGAGCACAACTTGGCCCTAGGATGGAATGAAGACTTGAGAGTGGAGATTTGGTAGAACCTTAGTTCCATACATATGTTCCAATTGATTTTGTAGAGGATTAGATCTATTTTAGGACACTTTTTTATTAATGGAAGCCTAATAGGTCATTTGGCCTAGTGGTGAATTTGGGAATTTGAAGAGTTGGATGATTGGCCACAGACCCTAACTTGGAGAGTGTTGAGGGAAGCTTGAGAGGAACCTATGAAGGTGTTAGTGACTTAAGGAGAATATTTTTTTAGTAAGTTTCTGTTGAAATTTCCAAATTCCTCCAGTAGGTGCTGATTGATTGTTATTGTCGAGTGCCAGTGAGTGCTGAGTTGTGTAGTGTTGGTCGAGTGAACTAGAGGTACCAGGTAGTAGCCCTTGGTAGAATTAAGTGTGTAAGGAGTGTGCTAAAAATTTAATGGATGACTTTTTTAACTTAAAAATCATTGGTATAGTATAGACATTAGTGAACCCTTGTTCCATCCCTCAAGCATTGGTTTCAAGTTGTTGTTGAGTAGTGCCTTGTAGGTTCTTTGGAATAATCAAGAGGATTAGTTTATCATGTGGGTTTGGGAACCTTTGTAGAGCCTTGAACTGTATGAGAGTGTAAGGGAGTACTTGGAATTTTTAACTCGACTTTGAGATATATTTTGGGGCTCTGCTCCAAGTGGTATCAGAGCAACATTATATCTTTGGAAGAAGACAAGTTGCAACCATGTTAGAAGGAGGAGAAGATAGTGAATTACCTTCTAGAATTAATAATGTAGAAATAATAAGGGTAGTGAAGGTACATGAAGAAAAAATGAAGTGGATGAGGCAAGAAATGGAGAAACTTAAGGAACAAATCCAAAAAGGGAGTAGTGGAAATTCTAGAGTTGAAGAAGAGGGGAGTGATGAGGAGGCTCCCATGCAAAAAGAAGAGGAAATCCATGTAGACTAGAGGATAATTTTGAAGACTTTGAAATCCATGGAGAGAAGGAGCATTGATAGTAAATTTTAATTTCATTTCTAAAGTGGGAAGATGGACCTAGAGGAAGTCATGGATTGGCTTGATGCACTCAATAGTTTCTTTGACTGTGAGGACATACCAGAACACCAGAAGGTGAAGATTGAAAATTCAAAGTTGAAGGGGTCTTCCTAAAATTGGTGGAGCTTCACTCATGCTGAGAGAGTGAAGATGCATAAGAATCCAGTGTGTACTTGGAAGAAGATGGTCACTTTGATCAAGAAGGCTTATGTACTAGAAGATTATGAAGTTCAACTCCATAAAAAGAGATAGAGTCTGAAACAAATAGAGATGGATGTCTCATGTTATACATAAGAGTTTTGTAGGCTTGATATGAAGTCTAAGATGGTGTAACCAGAGAGTGTTAAAATTTCAAGGTATATGCAAGGGTTTAGGATAAATATTTAGGATGAATTAAGTTTTTGTAATCCTATCACTGTCCAAAAAATCTACCAACTAGCATTGAAAGTTGAAGAGAATTTCAAAAGGAAGCAAGATCAAGATGGGAGAGGAAGAGGCAAGAGAGAATTTGGCAATAGAGGAAGATGATCAAGTAATGGAAGAGGACAATGTCCTAGGAACTTTGGAGAAACAAATCAAGAGAATGTTCATGGAGAGAGCATCTCTATAGGCTCCTATAGGGGAAGAAGAGGAAGTTCAAGGGGTAGTTTTGGAGTAAGAAGTTTAGAACCTCAAAGATGTTACAAATGTAACTAACCAAGACACCTTGCATCCAAGTGTCCAGAGAAGGAAAACAATCAAGGGGAGAGAAGGGAAACCATAGTAAGGGAAGAAGATGATCAAGGGGATCATACACATGGATCTTATGCACCACCAAAAGAAGGAGAGGTTCTCATGATGAGAAGGACCTTGTTAAAATCACCAAATACTCAAGAGCCCCCTCAGAGAAAGACGTTATTCAAAACCACCTGTAGAAGTGGAGATAAAGTATACAAAATGGTAATTGACAGTGGTTCTACTGATAAATCAATCTCTAAGGAAGCATTAAAGAAGCTAAAATTGAGGAGAATGCCAAATACCACTCCTTACAAAGTGTCATGGCTTACAATGGACCAACAAACCATCATATAAGAGCAGGCTTGGGTGTAATTTCAACTTGGAAAGTACAAATACAATTTACTTTGTGTCATTGTTCCAATGGATGCTTGTTATTTTCTTCTTGGAAGACCTTAGTAGTATGATGTGGAGGCACACCAAAATGGGAGGTTGAACACCTACACCATCAACTACAATGGAGAGAAGGTAACACTTTTTCCCCTTCCTAATAATGTAGATGAACAAATAGATTCAAATTTTTTGTTTTTAGGTGAGAAGGAGTTTTTAAATGGAATAAGAGATTCATGGCTTGCCTAAAAAAATCATCTCTAGAAGGGATGCAATGTTTATTGGTCATTTTTGGAGGACCTTGTGGAAAAGTTTGGGAAAACATTTGAGTTTCAGTTCTTCCTACCACCCACACACGAATAGGAAAACATAGGTGGTGAATAAGTCCCTTGGGAACCTACTTAGGTGTCTCACAAAATAGTATGGTGAAAGGTGGGATTCACTCCTAGAACAAGTAGAGTTTTCTTTCAATAATTCGGTTAATAAGAGCACTGGAAAGAGCCCTTTTCAAATTGTATATGGTCAAATTCCAAGAGTTATCTTGGAACTCATAGATCTCCCTCAAGACTCACCCATTAGTGCACATGGTGAACACTTTACAGAGAGTATGAAGGAGATCCATGATTTAGTTAAGTTGGTATTGGAGAAGAGTACCAAAAAGTACAAGCAGGAAAATGATAAACATAGAAGGGATGTACAATTGTAGGTTGGAGACTTGGTGTGGGCATAGTTGAGGAAGGAGAGGTTTCCAAAAGGCAATCTTACCAAACTACTGATGAAGAAAGTAGGGCCTTGTAGGGTGTTAAAGAAATATGGGTTGAACGCCTATGAAATTGAGTTTCCCCCACACCTTTGTATATCCTCCATATTTAACATTTGTGATCTAAACCAATACAAAGGTGATGTGAATGTAGTTACAAAAGTACAGGTTGAAGAACTCCATGAAGATGTTGCAGGAGTACCCCATCATGAACCTAAGATGCTTGAATGAATATTGGACATAATGATCATCTAACAAACAAGGAAGAATGTCTACAAGAAGTACCTAGTGAAATGGGAAGGAAGTACTCAGGAGGAAGTTGTTTGGATGGATGAAAAGGAAATGGAAAAACATGGCACAAGTTTGCAGGAACTTATCTCAAGAGGACTTGAGATTAGTGCACCCCGGGAGTATGGTGTAGGAGCACCTCAAAATAAAACAATTCAGGGCATGGTTCAGAATGGTAGATGAAGGTTTAGATGGTTTGGTGGATCAAGGATACCTAAATATAATAAGAGTCCTACATGTAATAAGAAGTCCTATTTGTGAGACTAGGAGACACAAGGTGCAGTTATAAACCTTGGGGTCTACCTTGGTTAAATTGGACAATCAAGGTAGGATGGGTTATAATAGGATAAAATAATTAGGGAGGAGTTGAAAAATTCAAATACCTTCCCTAAGGTCCTTAGTAGAGTTTAGAGGAAACAGTTTTAAAGTTGACAACTTTTGTTAAAAAGTTGTCAATTTGCAAAAATGCAACTTTTTGAAAAGTTGTTGCAACCTTTTGAAAAATGGTTACAATTTGAATCCCAACATTCACAACCACTTGGATCGGTTGGAATTGATTGGAAATTTTATAAAAAGGTTGTAAAAATTCCTTTCTCCAATGTTGGATAAGTTGGATTAAAATGATTGTATGTAAGCATTTCTCAAATCAATAAAATAACCTCATTTTTATGTTATTTTCACAATTTTTTGCATTGTACAGCTCTATACAGATTCAAATGGATAGTTGAATGAAACAATAAGTTAGTGTTGTGATTCCTCTATCATTTTAAAGTGGTTTGAGGTATTGAAGTGAAGGGAAATGAAAGTTATTTCCTCTGGACCACTAAGAGGTTGTTGTATTGACCAAGCTAGGGTTTCAAGAAAAATCCTCTCATTTCTAGAGATTCCACCATGTGAAAAATATGAGCATTGATGGAAATAAAGGTCTGAGGTTGTACTATAATAATTTTTGGGTCTTGGGGTTGGGGGATTTTGTTTGTGAGAGAAATGTTTAAAAGCTCAGGACAGTCATCTCAATGTGATTGTCCCAGATTCTGTATTTAGGAACACAAATTGGCCCTGGGATGGAATTGAGACTTGAGAGTGGATATTTGGTAGTCCCTCAGGTCCCTACACATGTTACAATATTTTTTGTTGAGGATTAGATCCATTTGAGGACACTTGTTTTGTTAATGGAGGCCTAATAGGTCATTTGGCCTAGTGGTAAATTTGCACATTTGAAGAGTTGGGTGATTGGCCATAGACCTTGACTTGGAGAGTTTTGAGGAGAGTTTTAGAGGAACCTACGAAGATTTTAGAGACTTAATAATAAGGATTTTCATGTAACTTCCTTTTGAAAGTTCCAAATTCTTACAGTAGGTGTCAAGTGATAGTTATTACCGAGTGCCAGTGAGTGTCGAGTTGTCTAGTGTTGGCCGAGTGAACCAGAGGTAACATGTAGTAGCCCTTGGTAGAATTAAGTGTCTAAGGAGTCTCCTAAAATGTGTATGTATAATTTTTTTTTCTTCAAAATAATTGGTATAGAGTGTATAGATATCAGTGAGCCCTTGTTCCATCCCTGAAGTGTTGGGTTCAAGTTGTGGTTGAATAGTTCCTTGTTGGTGCTTTGGAATAATCAAGAGGATTATTTGATCATGTGGGTTTGAGAACCTATATAGAGCCTTTAATTGTATGGGAGTGTAAGGGAGTACTTGGCATTTATAAATCCACTTTGAGATATAGTTTGGGGCTCTACTCCAACATTAGATCCACTTGGAACCTTGTGACTCTTAGGTTCATTTATGTCAACTAATACATACTTCCACTTGATTTTGTAAAATGAAATTCTAATCTTGAAGCATGAAAACCTCTATCCACACCTTGTTCCTTCTCTTACTTCTTAGATCACTTAATAAGGAAACATTTATAACCTTGAAAAATAAAATACTTGGATGTGTTGTAATAGCTGCAAAAAATAGTAATTTGAAGTCACCTCCAAATCACCTTTCAAAAACATTTGGTAGAGTCGCCACCTCTTTGCAAAGGAAAAGTTTGAATTAGTTGAGAAATATTTCCCAACTCTAACCTTATTTAAAAACAGAAAACTAACAACTCACCCCTTAAAGGGGTCATATAGATTCCTCTTCTAACTATCATCTTAGTCATAGGAGCCCAAACATCTACTTCATCTCCACTGCAAGTCCACATTTTTTTTTAATCTTTCTCCAAACATGCACACTGGTATAATCAGAGAGCTTGGAGTTTCCACTGACCACTTGTGAGATATTATGTGTATATCCTTTTAGGAACTTTGGACTTCTTGGAAAATATTGTAATGACAGACAAAAAAACTCTAACTCACTTTGTAAGTAAGAGTAACACTTCTTTGTAGCATATGACTCTATAGCTTCTAGCACATGACTCTCCCCATAAGAGTTTCCATTTTTTTGGTGACTCGAATGGGATAAATCTTTCTCTCAACACCAGAGATTCTTTCAAAGGTTCAATAAGATCTTTGCATATATGTCCCTAGTGGAGTTGTCATTTTGTTGGTGTTTTAAAACATTTATGATTTGAAAGCTACCAATGTACCTTGAGATGGATTTTAAGAGTGGTTAGTTCTAAATATGAGAAGATCTTAAGGTAATTTGACCAAATATAGGGACAATACTACCCTCTTCACTTTTATCTCTATACAAGAAAGGTAGGTACACCTAATCCAACTCAACATATAACTCTTTACAACTCTGGATTTTAAACAACAGATAATGGTAAGAAACTACTAAATTTTAACCACTCATTCAATGACTCTCCATTACCATGAAGGAGACACAACGAACAACCAAAAAAATTAGGAAAGGATTAAAAATGGTTTTTATTTAACTTTTTGCAGAATATAGCCAAATCAATTAAACATTTATCAACAAAGAAAGAACTAATTTATGATCAATGCTTTATCCATTGGGAAATATTTCTAGTTCAAGAGAAGAATACATAAACCAAATGTTGTCAGGACTCAAAGCCATAAACACAAATAATCTTAGACCAAACACTACTTATAGGATCCTTGTGCAGTACCAAATGAACCTATGTCTTATCTAGAGAATATTTAATTTGATCCTAGATCAAAGCTAAGGAATAAAAACATATACATAGATAAATTCCATGCAATGAATCCAAAAATCCACAACTCAAGAAGTGAGCACAAAGGAGAGACTTGAATCTGAAATACTGTATTAAGTATGAAGAATCCTGCATTAGTATCAATCTGTTTCAAAATATATACCACTTCAATAAATGCAAAAGGTCTAAAATTTTTCTGTTATATCTTAATACAGTCTAAATACAAATTTTCTATATCCTTGACTGGAAATAGGTATGCAAATCAATATTTTTTCATTTTCCTACCTGTCCAACCCTTACTAAATGATCTTGGGAATCCTTTTATAAGAGAAGGATTGCAATAAGTTTTGGACCATTTTAAGGAAAAAGAGGAACAACTAGGTCATTTAAGATATTAAATGCATTAACTCACCTCAACTACCCTACCTTCAACCAGAAGTAAACTGTATCATTAATCCACTTTGTACAATATGATCTGTAGCTGCCAACCATCTTAAATCTTAAGAACATTCCCTAGCAAAGGAATATGGAATGTCTCTATTTGTCTCAACTCATCAAGGAATGTATGTCTTCAAAGGAAATCTAATCTTTCAACCACCAAACTTGGGAACATATCCATCATTAAAGAGTAAAAGAGAGGGAGTTGGCTAAGGGTTTTAATAGATTTGCAAATCTGATCAGAAACCATAACTATCAGATTACCTCATAAAAACATTCAGAACTGCCCCATTTTCCTTCACATGGCATCCTACAACTGTGCAGATATGACCCAAGAGATCAAATTTGATCTATTTACTCTTCGACAACCTGGAATGTAGAGCCACCACTTCAAACCCTTATAAAAACATTTAAAAATTGAAACAATCTGATATAATGGTCACACCTGGTGCAAAATTTCCATCTATGGCCAAGATCAAACCTTACATCTACCTTTAAAACAAAGTTGTCAATCAATTTTAAAAACACCCACAAGCTCAAGACACCTGGCAGCTCCACATAACACTTCTGTCCCACTTGACCTTCTCATCAAAATAGACACGTGTCACCCAGGTGTGATTCCATGAAGAATAACCATCGATAATCTTTATATAGCGGAAACACGCATGCCATCAAATTAAAAGAAACCTGCCTTACCTTTATCTCTATTCACAAACCCGAACCCACGGTCAAATAAGGATACATGTCATTCAGTTTTGATCCCACAAAGAATAAACAACCTGCATCTTTGGATCAAGGCATCACACCAACCACACGATTAGATATACCTAATGTATCTTTAAATTTCCTTTAGATCTAACTAGGCCCCACCATCTTCCATGTGTCATACATGCGCAATGCCTCAATGGAATAAACTTTGATCACCTTCTATTTAAGACATTGTGACAACTATAGGATAGAAATTGATCTGACTGTCCCATAAATACTACAACCCTGACCGTATCCCACCAACTACTACGTGGTGCAAAGGCATAAACCCACGAAGGATAAACAACTTGCACCTTTGGATAATGGCATCATGTCTACCACATGATGAAAACAGATCTGATGGTTCTCCAAAATTTCCACTAGCTTTTGAACATGTTGACCTCATGATCTCAGGATAGATAGGTGTTAACAGAGTGCAATGCCTTGATGAATAAACAATGTGCATCATCTAATCAAGGAAAAGTTCTCACCATTGGATCAAAACAAATCTATCCTATCTTTAGCCTTACTTTATCTCCGGCAAGGTCCCACTGTCTCTCACTTTTCACTTAGGTGCAATGCCTTAATGACTAATCTTATTGCATCTTTTGATCAAGGCATAATGCCCATCATTGGATCAACATTGACTTGTCTGACCTTTAACTTCCTGTCATATTTGAACATGTTATCCCCATGATCTCAAGATGAACATGTGTCATATAGATGCAATTATTTAAAGAGTATTCAATGATCATCTTTCTATCAAGGGAATGCACCAACCGTTGGATCAAAACTGAAATTCCTTGATGCCTGGGGGAAATAAAGTACCACAAGGACATAGGACTTAGGAAATATTAAAATGAACCCCACGCATGACTTATTAAACATTAGGAAATGACCCTGAAATGACAACTTAAACCCATGGAAAAGAACTTAAGTGATAAAAAAGGTAACTAGATTTTGTAATGAAGACAACATACCTAGGGATTTCCAAAATGTACCAAGGGTTTAGGGTTTAAGAGCCTCGTTGCCAAGATAGACCAAGGGTTTAAGAACTAGAGACACAAAAGACCTAAAAAACTAGACTCAAACACTTTGAAAAACCTTGGAAACATGGAAATTTTTTGACAGTGCTAACACTTACCTCTGTATCCATTAACTACACTTGTTCTTTTCATCTTTTTACATATTTATAAATTACAAGATTATTAGGGAAATTAACCACCTTATAAAATGTTTTACAATCTTTCTCACTCAATGAGAAATCCTTAAAACATGTTGACAAATCTATAACACTTTCTATCAAACTTAGGTCACCCTTCAAATCCATCGCACATCGATTTGACAAAGAAAAGTCAAACCACAACATACTTCCCAATATTCTTGCACAACCTCCAATAAATGAAATCATAATGATCACAAATATGCCAACTCATCAATCCTCATCAATCAAAAACATCACCACGATCCCTCGAAAACATAAACACTCACAGAAACACAATGCATCATCACCAGTCATGGATTTGACTAAGTGTTCTTCAAGAGAACCTTTAAATCTTTGTTGAACAACCTTATATCACTTGAAACATCATCTTCCAATCATTAAATCATTATGGATTCACAACCAAAAACTTATAACATAGTCTAGATAAACATATCATGAGCACAACAGCTGAATCCAAACTTAGTTAACACAAACATCAAATTAGTCTTCCTATGCTATATATTGTTCTTCTTGCTAACCTATCAACCTTCAATCAATCATAACTCACTCAATACATAAGATAAAATTATGTGGTCATAGATATAGTATCTAGAGACATCACTTATGATTATCTTAGGATCACACACTCTAATTGTTTCTACAACTCTAGATTCAACCTCTTGAACTTACATTAGCATAACAGGTACACACTCAACCAACAAACACTAAGTTGAAATCAATGAAAACATAATGACTTAGCATCCTATCACCAGTTCAACACCATGACATACTCAACTTCAATTATGGAGACAAATACTTCCCCTTAGGCCTCCTATTACCAATATCAACCTCATCCACAACCTAGTTATGGGACAAATTTGTTTGCAACACCAAATGGTCATTCATTCAAAATATATACCACCTTTCCCCCCCTACTCCATTAGTTGTTGCAATCTCAATTAGTGAACTCAAATATCTGATGAAAACCATGAGGAAGCAGATGAAAAGCTAAAATATTAAATGGTAGAACACGGAGTGGTTGCTTCATAATCATAGTGAGAAGTTGTTTTACTCCCAAAGTCTGATCGATGAAATCAATAGGAAGCATGAACAAGGGGAGATGTCTTACCAGGCTTGTCTTCATGAGAAAAAGATGGAGGTCCAGCAAGGGGAATATGAGGAATAATATTCTTGTCAGGATTTTCCTCATCAACAAGAGCCAAACTATCAGACCCTCTTTCACTCTCTAGAGTGGGAGGCAAAAAAAAAGAAGTTTGAGGAGGACCTTGCAAGGATAGTTACAAATGAGGGGGAGACAAGGTTCAATATTTCTCAAATGAAGGCATGTGAAGCACAAGAGGATTCTAGAGGAAAATTTTCTAGCTTCAGAAAATCACTCCCCCTCTAATACAATAATATGTACAAAAACTAGAGGCCCACTTACCCACTATATTTCCAAATCCACAATATAAAGAAAAACCACCCAAACACAAGTTTTATAGCTTTAGAAGGAGTGAGCCTCCCAAGGTTTCCATTTCAAACTACAAAGATTCTTAGCCTACAGAAGTACATGAGGTGCACTCTTCTATTTTTCAGAATTCAACCGGGTTGGAGGAGAAATAATATCTCAAGGAAACCCCTATCCTTGATGATGAACACATTATTATGCATGAGGTTTCTTCCAAACCTATGTATAATGTCACAACAGGGCATATAGTCCAAGAATAAGAGTTTATTTATTCTTTAAAATATCATAAAGATTATTATGACATGGGGATATCACAGAGTATATGAGATATTGATTCATATGATCTTTAACCCTCATGCATATCAAGAAAGACATGATCTCGAACATCTAAAGATCATGAGTTAAAGAAGCAACAAGAGGAGGAAAATATACTACCAGTTGTACCATCTAGGCCAAATTTAAACCATAATGATACCAAAATGAAAAAGGACTACCATAGCAAGGTAAAGGCCAATTTATTAGAACAAGTTCCATCAAGAGGATTCCTTATAAGGCATCTAGATTTGTAACAAATTTTCAAGTTCCCACATTCATGCTTACTTGAAAGCATGGGGATGAAGATTAAAATAAGGAGAAAGTTTGTCTTTCTCAAATAGAAAATGTGTCCCTATGTTGGAGAGATTCCTTGTTCTCAACATTGGGAGGGCGGTCTAGCATCATATTGGACGTTGATTATTTTTTCTACCCTGGATAGTTTTCCAAGCATGTGAAAGGAATAAGAAGTTGGTTAGAAAGGGCAGCTATTCAATAAGCCAGTTAATGGATTTGTTTGAGATTATTGTTTTAAATATTTGTACATAGTAGAGTAGGTGTTTTTTTTTCTTTCCAAGAAGTGCACAAGAACAAATTGTTTCCTTCTAGAAGTAGATTTTTTTTTATGTTTTCCTAGGTTGCTAAGTTGCAGATTTCATGTTGTGACAGAGGTGTAAAACTCAATGTGTTTTCTGCATTTGTTGAAAATACATTGGGTTTTTGAACCTTGGTGACTCCATGTGCAATGGATTTCTTAAGGCCACTAATATTATTCTTATTAGGAAAGCATCCCCTTTGAATCACCAGAAATGTTGACTATTTTTTCCACCATTAGCCCACATGGATAAATAATCATAGATACCTTTATGGGCTAAGTGCAGTATATTTCTGGTACAGGTAGTGCACTATATTTTCTACACTGGTTTAAGGTGGGTGAAAACACTATGTGTTTTCCACCAAATTAATTATACATCAGTAGTTTTCATTTCTCAAGAAGTGTCCTTTTGGATCTCTCCAATGAATACAACAACAAGCTTGTGGAAAATATTGCATTTTGTGCATCAACAAAGCAACAATTGGGTTTCACTGATGAGATTCATCGACGTAACTTAGGTCATTGGTAAGAGATTCAAAGTATGATCTAATAGTATAGGTTTCATTGATGGGCTTACATCAACATGATTCTTTCTAATATTGAAGGCTTAGGTTCATCTAAGAAACTTTGGTTATCGGTAGGGACAAATTTCCTCAGCTGATGAGAGATGTTACACAAATGAATCCTATTGGGGTAACATTATATTGTCTCCTTGATATGTGCTTCTAGAAAAAAAAAAGTGTTTTCCTCTTGTTGTTCTCAATTCCTTATGTTCAAAGAGCTTAAACACCAATCATCTTTACTAGGATTGATGGCTGAGATTTCATCGGGCTTGCATGATAAAATCTAAGATATGAAGAATGTCAAGTACGCAAGAGCGTGGTCCAAAAACATTATATTTTTTCCATCAGAGTAACTTGAGTGATCGCTGGGAGATATAGGCCCATCCCAATGGGCTATGTTATGTCGATAGCTACTCTTGGGTAACATTGTTTTGTCTCTCTGATGTGAAAATATTGTGTTTTTTTGCACCTGCGAGATTTTTTGCCAGTGATTGAGACACGGTCCTAGGACAAAGTATTCAATCTCAAATTACACTTTTAGGCTTCTACATGCAACACAAGAACATTTCCTTACCTTTTTGCCACTTTCTAAGGGTATGGGCTTGATTTTATTGACTCCAGGGGCATTTATTGGTCTAGTTTTTGTCACTTCATGATCATATTTACACAGAATCAGATTTTATCTATTATTTCTTATCTTCTTTTTCTGTAACCTTAACTCCACTGTAGTTGGAGTTTGAACTTAACTATTGGATCTGATTTATTTTTGACCTATAAAGGAAAGGTTTGTAGATATTTTTTTGGTTGTTCTTTGGTTCATTTGCAGTAGCTATGTTCTGCAACTATTTCCTTTTTCCTTACATGAATGAAATTGTCTTTTTTTTCCCTCTTCTTGCATTTTGATATCTTGTGCATGCTATTTTTACTTGTATTTGAATATATATTTCTTTGTTCCTAGCTTGTATACTGTGTTGAAATTGCTTATATTTTATGTCTTGCAAATAAATATTTCCTATTAGCATTTGTTAAGTTCTATCTTGTATGTATGTCTTTGGGATAGAATTAGACTTAAGAATTCTATATGTTGGGTTTATATTGATGTTAAGTGCATTCATAGGTAGGGAGAGTAACCATAGTTTAATTCTAGTGCATCACCTCATTTCCCTTTTAGAATATCCTTCTCCCTTTTCCTCAAAATTAGTAGTTTAGGTGCATCCTGATTGTAAAGAAAGCTGGCCTTCTGTGGAGATTCAAGCTTGATTGTCAAGTCAAACACCTGGAGGTTATTTCCATGTTTCACAAGGTTATTTAGGTCACTAATGACCACCTAAAAAAGGGTTCAAATTTTTTTGTTAACAAGTACCTCCATCACATATGATAGCACACACCACCCCATTCACCCTAAGCATGAAAGAGGCAACATTCTCATGTTCACTCATCTTCAAGGCTTCATACTTTCCCTTCAAGCTCTGCAATTTGGAAATCTTTACTTCTTTATCTCCTTCATACAAGGTCTGTAACTTTTCAAAAATCTCATTAGCCATCTCCAATTCCATGACATTTTTCATTTTTGTATCAGTCAAGGATGTTAGGATTTCTCCAAGGGACAATTCCCTGATACCAATGATAGGAAATACAACAATGAACAAATGAGAGGGGGGTGAATCAATTGTTCCAAAGCTTCAAAACTTAAAAACCCTTAAACCTTAAAAACCCTTATTTCTAATCTTAATGAATTAAACATGCATGAAAGAATTAGAAACATATTCACAACACATAACACCGGTATTTTTATCGCGAAAACCATGTTAGGGGAAAAACATGTTGGGGATGGAACCTAGGATATGAACTATACCTTGTTAGAAGTATAATACATATTGCAAATGGGAATGCACATGCATTCAAGCACACTGCCTAGAGCTCACTTCTCAAATACAAAAGGGCTACAACTTTGGGAAGGCTCACTTCCTTATAGGATCAATACAATGATCAATTAGACTACAATCTAAATATTTTTGAACTGTATAATTATTGGAATAACTGATGTAGTGTATTATTTTGATGTTGAAAAAATGATAGGTTGATCAATTATGATGTTGTCATTGATGTCAACTTAGTGTTTGTTGGTTGAATCTATACCTACTACACTAATGTATGTTAGAGAGATTAAATTCTAACTTGTAGAGAGAATTGGAGTGTGTGATCATACAACAAGACTAAGTGATGTCTCTAGATGATATATCTATGACCACAAAGAGTTATCTTATATATTGAGTGAGTTATGATTGATTGAAGGTTGAAAAGTTAACAGGAAGAACATGATGTTGCACATGAAGAATGATTTGATGATTTTTTCAATAGTGTTTGGATTCATATGTTGTGGTCATAATATATGTATCTTGGATATCTCATGAGGTTGTGGCTTCAATCGCAACATGTTTTGATGATCTAAAGGAAAATTTTCAAGTGACTGTAGGTTGTTTAGAAAAGAGTTATAGGTTTTCTTTAGAAAAGTCAATTAGATCCTTGACCATTGATGATACACCGTGTTATGATGAGTGTTTATGTGTTCAAGGGATCGTGGCATTGTTGGTAATTGATGAGGATTGATGAGTTGGCATCTTTGTGATAATTTGTGATCAGATTTATTAGAGGTTGTGGAAGAACATTTAAGAATGTATTTTGGTTTGAATTTTCTTTGTCAAATCGATGTGCGATGAATTAGAAGGCTGACCTCATTTTGTTAGAAAGTGTTCTTGATTTTTAACACGTTTTAGGTATTTCTCATTGAGCAGAAAACATTTTAAAACATTTTGTAAGGAGGTTTATTTTCCTAATGTATTTGTATTGTATAAATATGTAAAATGATGAAATAGACAAGTGCAGATTGTAGATGTGGAAGTAGGATGAAGAAGGAGAACAAAAGAGAAGTGTGTGTGAATGTGTAGCATAGATTGAGCTTGAACTAGATCTGTATTAGTAAAGGAAGTTCTATTTTTTCAAATCATTTAATTTTTTATTCCTAACAACTTCATCAAGATAAATCCCTTTAGTGGGTAGATCATAATAGGTCTAAATTATAAAACCTTTAATAGGGTGATGTTAGAATAACAGAGAGAGGGGAGGGGAGGGGGGGGGGGGGGGGGGCTGAATTAGTGGCCTAAAAAATATTCCAATAAATCAACCCCAAAACTTAGTACCACAATATTAAGCCTCTAGTTCTATTAAGTCCTACAAGATGTATGCCTTCAAATAAACTTATCAAATAACTACTGCTCAGAGTTCTCTATTTAAACCTTATTCTTAATGTTTACCGAATAAAAGTCTTTCATTTATCAAAAAATAGTAAATTGCTTAGTGTATACCGATCAATCTAGATTAGTTATGTGTAATGCAAAACAGTAAAGTAATGACTCATAAACACATTGACAAATGGATTTTTAACGTGGAAACCCTGTTAAGGGAAAAACCACTTGGGACCGGTAACCCAAAATTTTTACACTTCTAAAGTGAGCTCGGTGAAGAGCCAACCCTGTTAAAGGTTAAAAACACATTGTTAGGTGTGACCTTGTTAGAGGATTTAATAGATTAGTTTGTCACTTGATATCAGGCATCTCTATGTTGCCTTCTATGACCAAACCCAGTGTAGTTTGTCAAATGGTATCTAACATCTCATGCTATCTTCATGATCAACCTTTTTGATACTCCTTGGGATGTATCTCAATATATAAAGGATTGTTAAGTCCTCAGTTACACTACAACATTTGGGGTCAAATTTTGACGCCAATTTGCGATGGCACTACCATTTGTGTGTGATTTTTGTGTTTTTTTTTCCAAGTGCCCCTGACGCTGTCATAATAGCAATGGTACCGTCATGATTGTGAAACTCGCGTGATTATAAACAAAAAAAAGAGGAAGAAAGGCTCATTTCTAATTTAGTGTGATCGCATACCATCATGCACGAAGAGGCCCCTAGCTATAAAAGTTGATTGGAATCTTGGTATATGGAAGCCACGACTTGAGGTAGGCATTCGAGCTTTGTCTTCTCATTAACCCAATTTCATTTTGATGACATTTGTTGATTTAATGGCACAATATGAATGTTAACACTATAATTGTTTACATCTTTGCATTTGGAATGCTTGATGACCCCTGAGCTTTGAGAGCTAGGGCATCATTGCTATTACCTTCAAGCTAGCATTGTGTGAAGTGTTTGATCTCTCTTTATTTTTTTTCTATTGATATTCACTATGTGGTACTTCCCGTTTATGATCATTTCATGAGGAAATTTCTTGATGGCTCGTGGGCTCCAGACTAGGGCATCATGCATTGTTTATTAGCTCACTATTTAATACTGGCATTGTTTACATCTTTTCATATGGAATGCTTGATGACCCGCGAGCTTTGAGGTCTAGGGCATCATTTCTATTACCTTCAAGGCATTGTGTGAAGTGTTTGATCTCTCTTTATTTGTTTTTCTGTTGATATTCACTATGTGGTACTCCCCGTTTATGATCATTTCATGAGGAAATGTCTTG
>MU225164.1:486917-550083 GCA_018584345.1 Thuja plicata
CAAGATGTAATAAAAACTATGGAGTGAACTATGTTTGTCTAATTATATAACTATTATCTTTTGTCAGGTATCCCACACAGTCTCATGGATTGTTAGGTATAAGTCAATACACACCATAGAGATTAATATCTTTTACCATTTGTAAAATATCTCTTTCATTGCCACCTCTCTCTCTCATTTCATGAAGTGCAAGTACCAGCGAATGGGTATTTGTCAGATTTGTCTTCCTCGAGTGAGGAAAATGTAGGAATGGAAGAAGAAAGTGAGACATTTAGTATGTCTAAATCAAGGGGATTGACTTGAGGTCAAAAGATCATAAATAAATTCAATAAACACATGGAATTGTTCCTTGCTCAAGGGGGGTCATGTTCTTATGATGATGAGAGCAAAGGAAACTCTGAGGTTCCCTTTAGGTACAAACATCTACAAAAATAATGGTTCCCTGATGAACTTCCTTCAATAAACACTGATTTTGTGTTAGAGAGAGGATATATCTCATAGCACCATCTTCATTACATGGTTTGGGACTATTTTCCATGGATGGCATAAAGGTCTCTTACAAAAAAATTATTGAATTGATGAAGTATGATGGACCTTATTATGATTACAGTAGTTGGATGTAGATTGTTAGATATAAAAAAAAAGTATGTGTAGGTATGGACTCGTGACAAATTATATACAACAAAAAGTCAGTGAACAAAGTAAAATAGTAGCTATATACATTGATGAAAGGCCAAAAGCATCAGGGAATATTATAGGTTTTATAAACAGCACACGACCTGTGTCAACTAAGAAGCAACCCAATTGCATATTTGAGGCATGCGAGGAAAATCAAATATTTCTATGTGTGATCAAATCAATACGTGGAGGCAAAGAGATGCTTGTCGAGTACAATTTGAATCACACAGATACAAAAAAACCCACTATCATGGATGAGGTGGTAGGAACTATGCACCATTTAGAATTGTTTAAAAATAAAAAAACTCTCTTCTTTTAATTAAAGCATTCTGATAATTGTCTATTATTCAACGTAACTTAGCATAAGAACACGTGTTTTAACATGTCTCAATAATTTTTAATTTTTGAAATACAGGGCTATAGTATGGATCAATAGCCACATGATATGCACGATGATGATGGTTCTCATGGGACTTCTTCTTCCCGATAGGTAAAACTCAATGTTTACAAATGTACATACAAGAAAAATGTTAATGCTTATTTTTTGTTATGTTTTATTATTCACTACTATTTTGGATTGCTTTTAAATAAAGTGCTAATAATATTGTTCTAAAAACTTAGTGCTAATCAGAAAAAGGGAAAGGAACAAGTAGTCCATAAGGAGCCGCAGGATGAGCAGGATCCATTCATTATTGATTTTTCATCAGACGTTGATCCTGTGGTTGCACTGCAAAAGGTCCTTCGTGCAATTTCAAGAGAGTTAACTCGATTGGTAGATATTCAACCTCAGACTCCTGAAATACTGATGAGAGAGGATGAGTTGGCTCACCATGTTTAGACTTATACAGGAAGTATTAATGTAGTTTTTAATTATAGCAAAAGTTCAATAATGGTTTTTATAGTATACTTTTTTATTTATGTCATTAAATAAAATACATGTGTTATTTTTACAGAGGATGCTAAAAAAATTTAAGGGTCATGCCCCTGATGCAAATACTTCAGGAAGTTCAAGTAGATCACATGTTCTATCATCCACTTATTTTTTGCTCGAACAATATTTTTTTTTAATAGCTCTAACAATCTTGTCCATGGTTGTCCATATGTTTTTATGCTCTAACAATCTTATTTTTCAGCACCTACTATTGATCTTACGTTCACTACGCCGCCTTCTACGAGGATCACAACCACATAGGTACTGTTGGCTACAATGTCGGCAACACGTAGCTTGGCCACATATGCGATGGAAACACCTATTATTGGTAAGGAGATTCATCTTTTTCTCTCTCATTTATCATGTGTTTATTTCACTTGAACTATTCTTTCTTAGGGGGCATTTTGTAATATTGGATTCATTTTATGTAGAAGGTGATGATGGAATTCCTGGATGTACTCATGTTACATGTACGGGAACAATAGAGAAATGTGATCAATTGCTTGTGAACATTGAAGATGGACTTCCCGTGAGATTAGCCCATCTTCCAGGTACTTTAAAGATTGATCCTTTCTTTTACTATATAATCTTATACTCATAATATAATGAACTAACCCCCTATGTAGTCCCTTGCAATAACTAATAATCCTGTTATTATTTTGCAGGGAATAATCTATTTTATGAAAAACTTAATGATGAATGTTTGGGCATTTTCGGGCCAACCATACACACATGGTATCATATTTTGATTTCATTACTATATCAGATTTCCTTTCATCCCTTTCTTAAATTATATTAAAAGGTAGCTTCACTTCATTTATGAATCTAATAGTTTTTTTTTTTAAAAGGTGGCAATCACAAGATAAAGAGTTAAAGGATAAACTCATTGACTCTATGATAAATTTTTTTGGACCCAACGCCTTTCAAAGACTTAGGATCCTTGAGAAAGTGGGGAAAACTTTGAAGAATATTAGGGACAACTACATGACCCAAATAGAGCACAACCCTTATTATGAGCACCCCCCCTATGTTCCTATTAATGAGTGCGAGAATCTTAAAAAGGGTGCACTTGAGAGACACTCAAGACATGATGGACAAATTGTATCACCCAAGGAAAGAAGGTACATGATAATATTAATAATGAAATTATGTACTATTTACTCTTTGTACTTATGTGATCTAAAATATTTCAAACATCACACAGGTTGCCTGACACATCAAAGGCAACAGAAGCAAGAAATCAAAAGCATGGGCAACACAAGCTCGTCTCAGGTGGATATTCAAAACTTGCTACATGAATTGTAAGTAATAGTAAATGAGAAACTGTATGCAAATATTTATAAATTATAATCAATTTACTTTTGATGAAATTGAATACGTACAATAAAAATGTAGGCCTTGGAGTTCAAACAAAAGATTTCAAAAGAGGACAAGAAAGTAGGCTAAAAACAAGGCTATACAGTCGTGGCTAAACGATTTCGATCAAAGAGTGTGCAATGTTCTTCTGGTGGATCCATCAAATAGGTAAATAAGCCAATTATTTTTTATTTCAAGTTGAATACTTTACCAATTACTCTATTTGATGTTAAGTTCCAACATAAAGTGAATATATTTGTTTTAAGTAAGGAAACAATGATTATATATTTGTTTAAAACTTTAAAGTGATTATATTTATATGTATTAAATTGAATGATTAACATTTCTTAGTATTTGTCTTGTATTTATATGTATATATTATCAATAAATGCACTATTTATTTACATTGGAATGCAGTCTGCCAATCCTGAAACACCATCTGAGCACGACAGAGGCGTCAATTCAAATTTGCATTGTAGAACTCAAGGTATACATTTTCTATTCAAATTTTGATTATTGATTTATTAATACAAGTAAACATTTTAAATTGAATTTGGCGTAGTAATAACAATTTAATTATAATTGCAGATGCAGAGAATGTAGAGGTTCCTGATGAGCGTGTTGAGGTTCAACCCACCGAGCAAGAAGATGTGGTTACACAAGGTAAAGAGCATCATGTTTATGTTTTTTAAAGTACTGAACTGCTTGTAACAATTATGATAATATGTTTTTAAATTAACCCCAATTATGATAATATGTTTTTAATTTAACCCTTTTATTTGTTATTGCAGAGGACCCACCTTTGCAAAGGATAATGAGATCACGTCCACGGGTGAAAAGAAATGACGATGCCGAGATGGATATGCCTCTGCAAGATTTTAGAGAATAAAAAAAAATAAAAAGTCAAAAAAGAAATAATTCTCATTTAATATGCAACTTATTTGATAACGACTGATGTTTATGTCTCAATGTTGTAATAATAAAATGATTATAGTTACTCTTATTTTTATTTTGGTATATTTTTAAAGGAATGCATGATATGATTAAATTATATACATGGTATACTAATATGTTAGATTTTAAGATAAGTGGTCATAGAATTAGGTAATATGTATCTCCTCTCATACAATTATGAATCTTGTAGGTTTGGGATCATGGATATTACCTTAATATCTTACAAGAATTGGTTCTCCATCGTAGTTATGAACCGTTGGGTAGGTAACCTTATGAGGAGGTCTACGTATAACTTATTTGTAGGTAGAATATAATTAGGATCTCATCCTTGTTCACCTAATTGGGTGGCATCCAATGAAGACACTGTCTGGGGACTCTACCCTAGAAAGGGGTTGCATAACCAATTCTACCATCCTTTAAAAGACTAGTTTTAAAGTTAAACCCAAACTATGATGTCTCTGTGAGTTACGTAGGCAAGGCCATCTATGATGAGCCCCTAAGGCATTAGGTCTGGCCCTTAGGTCTTGTACTTTTGAGTTCTTCCTTGATCTTTCCACCCCTTACCAATATTTTACATAGTTTGCATCTCTTTACAAAACTAGAGGGAACAATGCACCACTTTAGAAGTTTAGCCAGTTTGATGGTTGGGTAGAAACTTACATGACTTCAACCACTTTTCCTTGGAATTTGCAACTTCAAATATGATCATTACAACCCAAGTCTGTGCTCACCAAACTTAAACCACATTTCATGATAAGTGAAAGAGCTAATTAGTGGCAAAACCATCTTTGGTGGCCACTTTCTTCACTTCTACTAGGTTGTAATGCATTGGCTAGAACTTACCAATGGTTCAGTCATCTCATATGTGCCCCTCACAAACCTTTATTTCAATATCTTGAAAGCAGCTGGAGCTCATGATAATTTTTTCCACCTCCTCTAAGCCCTGGTGGAAATAACTAACAATTAATTTGGGCCAGGCAATTGCCATTTCTATTCAAGCCATAGTTCCACGAAGTTTCCAAGGGCTTAAATTTGGGGATGGCGGGGGGATGACAACAAGGTGGCAGCGGGAGGAGCTCTGAAATATATTTAGTACTTCAAAATAGTTATAAAAATATTATAAGCATAAGAATTACAAATGAAACTTTGGTGAACTAATGTCAAACATTTGAATTGCAAAAGTGAACATTAACTTGGATTCAATCCTCTTCTTTCTCTTATTATTTCTCCTCAACCCTCATGCTTTTAACTCTTATTCTTTCACCTTACACTTAAATCTATTACTCACACTATCATCTTCTTGTTGATTTTTTTTTCTTGTTGAGTGGAAATCTTGTTCATTCATGCCAAGGTAGAACTTTTAGTTATGCTTGTCACCTTCATCAACTAATGCTCTTGTTTTTGCCCCATGATACCCTTGTATACTACTCTTTATTACTTACTATTGCTTCTGATTTTCCTCATATTTCAATATTGGAAATATTTCTTATCCATTCCAAGGCAAATATTTGAGTTATACTTGTCACCTTCATCAGTTGATCTAGCTTTTCTTTTGCCCATGATTGTCCTTGTCTATTGCTGATTTTGCCTCCTGAAGCTTTTAATAATATTCTAGAAGGTTATGTGTAGTTAAACTATTCTGGAAACAAAGCTCATTATATATTTTTTTATAATATAGAATACTGTCACAATTATGATGGAATCCAGAGAATGACCGACACCAGAGCTAAACATGCGACGTCTAGATGTCAAAAATTGCCAACAGTTGGACATCGCACGTACAACATATCCGTTGCACACCCATCATACTTGCGACACTAATAAATTGTAACAAAATGATTTTGTGAGATTCTAGGAAATTGAGTTTCTTCTGTTTTAATAAGGTCTAATCACTCTTTTTTATGGTAGAGATTACTGTTCTCAGATGCAGACGCTAATCTATGGAGATGATAGTCTCAGGTAAAAGACAATAGTCTTTGGTCATAGATGACAATTTCATGTCAGAGACAATAGTTTGATTCCAAATCACTTTTTGACTGATTTGATGAATTCTGATCAATTAGATTTTTCTAGTCTCATTCTAGGTCAAATTTTTCAATAGAAATAATTGGTTTTCAAGAAATCAAATTGTAAGGAAAAATAACAGTCATATGTCTAAAAATAGTTGAGAAAGGGACAAAGCAACCTTGTAGGATCCAAGAAATAGTGACAATGAAGCTGATATAAAATAATGCATCTTTGAGGTATGTGTGTTCTGGTTAAAATACAAAAAAGACAGTCAGGAAGTTTTTACCCTAAAGAATCGACATATCACGAGAAACCTTGCTTGCAAACTTAGGCACACTTCAAGAGCTAACCATAATATGACCACTACCAACCACACAATGGGTTAATAATTTTTTATTAGCTGGCTCCAAATTCTTAGGAAGGCATGATATGGAAAGTGTCTTAGGGAGGATACTATCCTCATTGTACTTATATTATCACACTTTGGGGGGTGAACCAGGTAGCTTCTACACTAAGGTGTTTAGTAAGTTCATCCATTCACAACTACCCCTTGTAGTCCTGTAAATAGGATTGAGGCTTATAGCCCTACAAGTACTTAGATAATGTAGTCCTACACACAGGATTAAGGCCTCATAGTTGTATGATTACCAAGCATAAGAATAAATTATTAGAATAGCTACGTCATCTAAGAATTTAATCTCAAGGATACCTTTGATTATAGTGGGTTTGAAGAGGCTGGCTTAGGGCCTTGTTCATAGTTGAGTCATCCCCGGAGATTTTTTACTCAACCGATAGAATCACTAAAAGTAGTGTAATAAAAGAAATGGATTGGCAACTTAGGAGTCTGGATTTTTTATTTTCCACTAGGAAAAAGAGAATAATCTCCTATCCATGTTGTTTTATCCCAGGCACATCAAACAATTTGTTCATTCCCAAGGTTACTTTCTAAGTGAGATATTAAATGAATCTAGGTTTATGATTGCCCTATACAGGCAAGAGTATACTCCCCTATCACTTAATAAGACACTACATGAACCTATATTAAGATGCCTAAGAAATCACTTAATGAAGACACAATATTTATTTGTATCTCCTAGGCAACCTCCAAAGCATAAAATGAATAGTTTAATATTTTTCAAGATCTTCTACTAACTTCTTGCAAGACCAACTATTAGTAGTTTGATATTTTATGCCTTCATCACATGTCTTGTAACTCAAAATGTCAGTAGTTTTTAAAGTCAATCTTCAGATTCAAGGTGCTATTAAAAACTAGATGGATCAGTAACTCAAAATTTTGGAAGAAACTGAAATGTTTTTAGTAACAGAGAGCAACTGACAGTTCCAAGTCATAGACAAAGATCTGCACAAATGACAATCAAACTGTGTAGATGAATATAAGAAAGCGTAGATGATGGTAAAAAAAATCAAAAAATAGTATACCTGACATGTGTCAGCATGGATTTTGAGGGGTGTAGACAACCGAACCAAGGCACATACAAAAATCCACAGAGATGACAGTCATCTTGTGCAAATGATAATCTATAGAGATGACAGTCAACCTACACATACGACAATTTAAAAACCAGAGTCAGTCAACTGTGATTAAACTATTTTTTTTCAAATTTTGCCAAAATTTAACTCTGCAAAAGTATCTCTATGACAGAAACCCAAGAGATGAAAATGTGAAATATCACAAAAATAGTTTAAATCATTAAAAAAGTATGTACTTTTTAGCCATAACGGAGACGACCCAATAGTAGCCATGGCGTCAACTGCATTATTGTTTGATTCTTGGAATCTACTGGAAGACAATATCTGTGAAATGTTGTTTTATATTTTCAACTATTTGATAGTAGGGGATTAGCTTGTCATTCTTTATTTGGTATTCATCATTAACTTGCTTGATAACCAATTGAGAGTCACTAAGGACTAGTAAGTTGAAGATTTTCCATTGGGCATCTTGGCGAAGTCCTATCACCAAGGCCTCATATTATACAATATTATTTGTGCATACAAATTATAATTTATAAGTTTTAGGGATGAGAACCCCTTGATGTGTGACAAACAAAATGCCTACCCCCGATCCTTTCCATGGTAAAGCTCCATCAAAATAAAGTTTCCATTGTATGCTCAGGGTGATCGTCTAAATGGATTCATCTATAAAATCTGTAATGATAGGATGATCCCCTTGAACATGATCTTTGGCTAATTGATCTACAATCACTTATCCATTAATAGCTTTTTTGTCCACATAGATAATGTCAAATTCACTGACAATCATAACCTATTTAGCAGTACATCTAGTAAGAGAAGCTTTAGATAATAGATATTTTAGTGGATCAATCTTTGAAACAAGTTGTATCTTATGATTAAACATATAGTGATGCATCTTTTGTATACAAAAGACAATGGCCAAACAATATTTTTCAATAGGTGAGTAATTAAATTGATAACCCACTAGATTTTTGCTGAGATAATAAATTGAAATCTCTTTTCTAGTGTCATTTAGCTATGCCAAAATAGAACCCAATGCGAATTCAGTAGCTGATATGTATAAAATTAGGGGTCGGCCTAGAATAAGAAAAAATAGTACTGGAGGATTAGATAGATACCCTTTTCAGTTGTTCAAATGCTTTTTGACATAGGAATGAATTAGAGGTCGGCCTATAATAAGAAAAACTAGTACTGGAGGATTAGATAGATACCCTTTTCAGTTGTTCAAATGCTCTTTGACATCAGAAATCTCATTGAAAATTGACATTTTTGTGAAGTAGATGAGAAAAGGGATGTACTTTACCATCCAACTGTGACATGAATCTTCTAATGGACTAGAGTTTTCCCTATAGACTATGTAGCTATTTTAATGTACTGGGGGGTGACATTTCTAAGATGGCTTTTACTTTCTTTGGATCTACTTCTATGCCTCTACATGACATAATTTAGCCTAACAATTTTTCGGATTGTATTCCAAAGACACATTTCTTGGGATTGATCTGAAGCTTCTACTTCTCCAATCTTTCAAACATTGTGGTGAACATGGAAATATTTTATTCGTGCATATTATATTTTCCCAGAAGGTCATCCATATAATCTTCATTAATTACATGTAGAAGGTCATGAAAGATTGTGGTCATTTCTCACTGATAGGTTGCTCCTCCATTTATAAGACCAAAGGGCATGACTTGATAACAAAATGTACCCCAAGGAGTTGTGAATGCAGTTTTGTGTTGATCTTCTAGTTCTATTTTGATCTAATTATACCCAAAGAAGGCATCCATGAGGAAAACATCTCATGTCCAATAGTCAAATCCACTATGATATCAATTTTTCACTAACAGAAAATATTCCTTAGGACATGCTAAGTTCAAGTCTTTGAAGTCTATATAGATTCAAATGCCTTTGATAGGTTTAACTACTAGTCAATATTAGAGACCCATTTAGGATAATCAATAGGTCTGATGATCTTTGCATCAAGCATTTTTGGATTATGGCTTTGACTAACAAAGAAACTTGCGGATGCATCTTGTGTAACTTCTTCTTAACAAGTTTAACCTTTAGATCAACTGCAAGATGGTGTAATACTAAATCTATATCCATTCCAAGCATATCCTTGTAGGTCTAGGAAAAATTGGTCTGTTGTTTCTTGAGGAACTCATTCATATCTTTTCTTTCTTGATCATTGAGTGAGGTCAGAATATATGTAACCTTTGGATTTTATTTTGTACCAAGATTGACTGTTATTATATATTCCATTAGGATGGAGGATTTTTCTAACTACAAATATATAAATGGCAGGTCAACTTCTCTATCCTCTAGCACCTCAGAGAGGTTTTCACTAGAGGACACATCCTCTATTGTATTTTTTCTTCATCTAAAGGTTCCTGCAAGAGGTTTTAACCAAGGGATGTTTTATCAATTTAATTTTAATTTTCCTTTTCAATTAGTGACTAAGAGTGTTGAATTGGCTACCGAAGTAGTCTTTCTCATTATAGTGAATTTTATGCTCATATTCTTGGAGATTATTAAGTCCAAAGAGTACCAACACTACCTCATCTGAATCACATATGTCCAAAGATGGTAGTGAGTCTTGCTGATCCCAATCAATTAGATTAGGGTTTTTGAGGGAAAGACTAAGGGATGAAGACCCACTTTTTTGATGGTGAGGACATGGGTATAGTCATAAAGGTCATCTTAAATGTATTGGAAAGGTACTTCAAATAATTATTCTTTGGTGTCTAAATCTGATACAACTAAGCAATAGTCCTTAGTGAAGTTCATCTTAGTTTCTAAGGAACCCAATCCTTCACCATTTGGATAGCCCTTTTCTTCAATGACGGTCATTCTTCCTGTTTCATTTGTGCCAAGACTAGTACCATGATATCACATGATTTCAACAATATGAGTGGCTTTTATATACTTGTCTTTAAGGGAGGTTACTAGTTTGTCTTCTTCTTCCTTGTAAATCCAATCTAGGAAATTAAATTCCATGTGTTCATCTGATAAAGATCCCCAATGTTCAAAGGTAGTATTTTGCATTTCATGATGTCCTTTTCTCTAGAGGGAACTAATTGTGAAGGTTTTCCCTTAGGATTTGGGGACAAGGGGAGTTTTCCAATGCAGATAGCACTTTAAAACTTATATTCCCTCATGCCTTGATCTGTGAACTTTATTTTTTCTCTGACTCTGGAATCTTTTCTTTGATAGATTTCTCTTTTCCTTTAGATTTATTTGAGGGGATTTTTGATGTGTCTTCAGTAAATATAGAGGAAGATATTGAATTACAAGTGGGGTGGAATTCTCCTTTTCAATAGGTTGACCAAATTCATTCAAAGGACAATAATTTGATTCTTTACCTTCCAATCTTTTGTAATATTGAAAGGGCTCTATATCTCTAGGAATAGTTATTTCTCTACCATGATGTGGTACCTTTAAAAATTGATCGTATACTCTGGTGGATTTCTTCCTCAATGTTTAGAGCTGAGGTTCTCTTATCAGAAGTTTAAAGAAATGATTTTGTTACCAAATTCATTCAAAGGACAATAATTTGATTCTTTACCTTCCGATCTTTTGTAATATTGAAAGGGCTCTTTATCTCCAGAAATAGTTATTTCTCTACCATGATGTGGTACCTTTAAACATTGAGGAAGAAATTCCATGTTAAAAATGTTTATCCCTCCTTATGGGGTGTTTTTGACCACCATCATATTGTCCCCTCATTTCTGCATCCTCTCCTACTTCTGTGTTTGTTTAGGACCCTCATTGGGCCTCTCCGGGCACTATCCATCCCACCTGGCATGTTTTCTAGGGGTTCTGACTCCCTGGATCAAGGTCAACCTTGACCTTGACCTAGGTCAAGGATGGCCTTGACCTTGACCTATGTCCCCCTTTCAAATTTGGAAGTATGTTAGCTGCCGGAGGTCATCAAAAATTCATTTCCCACTTTCGGGTCGGCTATTTTGGGTTATGAAGCGACGATTATTAAATTATTTTTAATATAGGTCCTCTTCTAGGTGTATAGGTCTAATTAGAATTTAATTCTCCTATGTAGGCCTCTCTAGAAGATTGTGCCCTAGTTTCATATATAAGGAAGTTTTCTCCTCTCATTTTCTCTAACCATCAACTAAGTGATAAGAAGGATAATCTCAAGCTCTAGGTGAAGAAAAACTATCATCAAAAAAAAAGTTCAAGCATCCATTGTTCTACATGTTCTCAAGATTTCAAAGTGTTCAAGTTTTCCTCTCAAGCATTTAAGTTATCCATTGAAGATCACGGATTCAAGCTTTCAAGCCTTTGAAGGGATTTGGTTCAAGCATTCAAGATTTATCATTCAAGCCCTAGATCTATCCATCATGGTGGTGTGATCTTCCTTCAAGATCCTTTGTGCATCCTAAAACACTCATCCATTCTCTTTTCAAGGTGGATTCCAAGCATACAATCATGGAGGTTTATGGTTTCTAATTGATTCCAAGCTTTCATATTTTCATACTTGTTTACATTCTAAATACAATTGCATATCTATTTGAATATCATAGCTTCATTATTAGATTTACTTCTACTACTTGCTAGCATTCTTTATTTCAATTATTTATTTCAAGGTTAATTCCTAAATCGGGGTTTGACTAAGGCGAACCCCTCCCCCCAATGAACAAATCCATTTTTCTTGTAGGTACAGGTTTGGAAAAGAATATTGGAGTGCGGATTTGGATACCCTTTTCAGAAAACTTTTAGGATCTGGAAATAGATTTTCAATCTGAGAATTTTTAGGTCGATTCTGCCCTAGGTCGGAATTGGAAATTATGGGTCAATGGTGACATTGACTTGAGGGTACAAATTGGAACTGTGTCAGAATAGAAAAATATTTCTGGGCTTTGTTCGTCTCTGCATTTCTATTCTAGATCCGGTCTCAGATTTTCTAGAAACTGAGTGTAGACCCCTGAAAATAGCATTCTTCAAATCTATAACATCTCAAGATTAGTACTTTTCTCATATCCATTTCAATTAAGGTTATTAATCTTTCTAAATCTATCACACATTCTCTTCTGTAAAACAAGAATTAGAGTTTTTCTCTTTATCCCTATCCTTAATAGGTTGATTCATTTATGCATTGATCCTTTCTTTAGGGTTAATCAATTTGGATCTTCCCTTTAAGAAACTTGGGATTAAGAGGAAAATCCTACCTTCTTCACACACATTTCAATAAACATTCCAATTTTAAATGTAACATTAGGTAATCATCTCTATTTCCTATCCTACATATTCATAACACCACCTATTTCATACATAAGAATATTTATGTAATATTTTATATGTTACATTTTGGTGAACCCGCGATAGACAACTCTTTCTTTTTGGTGATAGATGCTTTACCTCTTTTCCTTAGAGACTAGATCTTGCATGCATACTAAATTAGTTTTCTTTTATGCTCTTGAATTTTAAAATACAAAACAATCTACATACTCATAAAAATATTAAAATATTTCTTTCATTTCATTCACTATTAAGATCTTTAAGATGCTTTGGGGTATGGCTATTTTTCTCATTATGATTCTTTTAGCATCTCTTTATCGTACTTATGATGTATATGAGAGTATCATCCATTTCATCATGTTTGTTAATCTTCATGTTTCACTTTCTTATTCTATTTTGAGATTAACTAATACTAGTATTCCTACTTTCAAAACATTCATTAAGGTTTTGTGTAGTGGACTTATTACTCTTTTAGATTATGTGAAGAATTGGGTAGATGATACCCCATTTACTAATCTTCCTAATCCTAATCCTAATCCTATCATTCCTAATCTAGTTCCTAATCTTCCTAATCCTCATCCTATCAATCCTAATCCAATTCCAACTATTCCTATTTCTATTTCTCCATATTCTATCCCTAGTTCTTCCCACACTTATGATGGGGCTCAAGCTAGGGTTCATGGTGCAAATGCTCAAGAATTCTTTCATTTACCTTCCCCTTCTTATCTGATTCATGATGATGTTAAAGGCAAAGACAAAGAAACCTCTTCTCAACCTATCATTCCACTTTATTTCTCATGAACACCATAATCAATCTCCTCATGTAGAAGCTTTGCAAGATATGTACACTACCAGATATACTATGGTGGATAAACAAGGCTACAAAGGTTTAGGGCTTGGTATCAATGAACAAGGCATTAAAAACTCGATTCATTCATCTCCTAAACAAGATATGCATGGTATAGGTTTCCCGCCTTCTCAATTCAAGGTGGATGACCTTAACTATCATTATCTTCTTCATGTTCTTCTTCCAACACCTTATTTAGATCACCCTGATACACCTCAAGATGTGACTAAGAAAGTGTATGTCCAGCTAATGAATTCTAAGAAAGAAATCTTCAAACCCATGTCGAAAAATGCTCTCTCTAAATACAAATGTCATTTTCATTATAGTAATACACATTTACTTGCTGATTGTGTGCATTTCAAGCTATATGTTAGAGAAAGAGCTACTTTAGGAATTATATCTCATTCCTGTGCGGTATTACAATTTCTTCATAATTTTGATATAGGGCATTACCCTTGTTCTTCTATAAATTAGATCTTTTTTCTCCTCTTGTCTCTTCACTGGGGGGAAAGAGGTATTTCCATCCAGTCTTCTAGGATCCATTATGCTCTTAGCATGTATTTTGTTTTGAGTTTAATTGGTTATTCTTTCTTTATTCTATCTCTATAATTTTCTCTTATGATACATATTTCATTCACTCATAATCATTCATTATATCTTTTCTAGCATATTTGTTTTGTAAAGATATCTCTTTGCAACAACATCTCTTGATATAATTTGATATATCCCTTGCTTTCACTCCTGGGGGGCAAGGTATTTTCCTTCTTCCTCTATCTAAGGATATACTTTCCTTAGCTTAGTGGCATTTTTTTATCATACAATGTTATTTCCTTATAAATATTTATGTTTTTGGCTATGGATACCCTCTTATATGAGAGGTGATTGTCCTAGGCCATCACCTCTTCTTTATTTTGAAAATTATGTTGTTTATAAAATGTTTCCCTTTCTTTGGTTAGAGTTTGACTCCTTCATTCCGAGATTCCTCTTCCTCTTCATTGTACGAGGCTTGATGATTGAATCTTTGGTCCCTCTTTTCTTTGGAAGATGACATTTTATCCTAAGCACTCCTCTATGGTGGGGCTCTTGATGATAAGATCACTTCCTCTTTGAGGATCCTTTTTCCATACGTGACATATCCATTTCACAATTATCTATGCTCTTATAAGTAAGGGTCAATACTCTTTTCTAAGGATATAGTGTATATTGTTGTTAAGCTGGATATCTCCTTACCTTGTGAAGTAGGTATCCTCTTTTCTCTTCCTTACCCTACCTAGTGGGTAGTCATGATAAGGAGGGGGGCATATATAGGGTCTCCCTTATACTATATTTTACATTAGTTTAAATTTTACAACATGCTAAATCCTCGAAAGGTAGCGCACATAAGTTGCTAAATCCTGAAGAGACACGCATTTTTATTTTTATTTTTTACTAAATCCTCGGAAGGTTATGCACATAAGTTGCTGAATCCTGAAGAGATACGCATTTTCAATTTTACAATATGATAAATCCTTGGAAGGTAACACACAAAAGTTGCTAAATCCTAAAAAGACACGCATTTTATATTCCATAGTGATACAAGAATGTGGATCTATGGATATTTCAAAAGTCGTCAGAAGATGCATTACAATTACAAAACACATTTTATGGGTGAACCTGTTGGGCTCTCCCTCCTTGGTGATTCATGGTAAGGTGGGCATCTTACTAGGTGAGGTAATCACTTTCTCTTTCCTCTCTTTCGCTTTCATGCTAGTAGGATTAGATCATGAAGCTATGTTATAGATAGTGTTTCTCTTGTCTTGCTTATGTAGACATGTATGTTTTCTATGATTAATTTCTCTTTACTTTCATATCTTTATGCATGTATGTTGAGTTATAATCCTTGGTATGTGGGCTCATGTCCTTGACTTAGTGATGTTCTACCTCATTGCAATACACCAGAGTCTTTCTTCTAACTTTACCGCGAGTATGTTCGATCTTCATACTCCCACTAAAGTGGGGGCTTAATGTATCATCTTAAAATGGAATCACTTCCATGTTAAGAAATTTTAGCCCTCCTTAGGGGGTATTTTTGACCACCATCATATTGTCCCCACATTTTTGCATCCTCTCCTACTTATGTGTCTTTTTAGGACCCTGGTTGGGCCTCTCTGGGCACCATCCATCCCATCTGGCATGTATTCCAGGGGTTCTGACTCCCTGGGTCAAGGTCAACCTCGACCTTGACCTAGGTCAAGGATGACCTTGACCTTGACATGGGTCCCCCTTTCAAATTTGGAAGTCTGTCAGCCGCCGGAGGTCATCAAAAATTCATTTCCCGCTTCTGGGTCGACTGTTTTGGGTTTCAAAGTGATGATTATTAAATTATATTTAATATAGGTCCTCTTCTAGGGGTATAGGTATAATTTGAATTTAATTCTCCTATGTAGGCCTCTCTAGAAGATTGTGCCCTAGTTTCATATATAAGGAAGTTTTCTCCTCTCATTTTCTCTAACCATCAACTAAGTGATAAGAAGGATAATCTCAAACTCTAGGTGAAGAACAACTATCATCAAGAAAAAAGTTCAAGCATCCATTGTTCTAAATGTTCTCCATATTTCAAAGTGTTCAAGTCTTCCTCTCAAGAATTCAAGCTCTCCATTGAAGATCAAGGATTCAAGCTTTCAAGCCTTTGAAGAGATTTGGTTCAAGCATTCAAGATTCATCATTCAAGCCCTAGATCTATTCATCATGGTGTTGTGATCTTCCTTCAAGATCCTTTGTGCATCCTCAAACACTCATTCATTCTCTTTTCAAGGTGGATTCCAAGCATACAATCTTGGAGTTTTATGGTTTCTAATTGAGTCCAAGCTTTCATATTTTCATACTTGTTTACATTCAGAATACAATTGCATATCTATTTGAATATCATAGTTTCATTATTAGATTTACTTCTACTACTTGCTAGCATTATTTATTTCAATTATTGATTTCAAGGTTAATTCCTAAATTGGGTTTTGACTAAGGCAAACCCCTCCCCCCAACAAACAAATCCATTTTTCTTGTAGGTACAGGTTCAGAATAGAAGATTGGAGTGCGGATTCAGATACCCTTTTTGGCAAACTTTCAGGATCTCAAAACAGATTTTTAGTCTGAGACTTTTTAGGTTGATTCCTAGGAATTTTTAGGTCAATTCTTCCCTAGGTCAGAATCAGATATTCTGGGTCAATGGTGACATTAACTTGAGGGTACAAATTGGAATTGTGTCAGAATAGAAAAATATTTCTTGGTTTTGTTTGTCTCTGCATTTCTATTCCAGATCCGGTCTCAAATTTTCCAGAAACTGAGCGCAGACCCCCGAAAATAGCATTCTTCAGATGTGTAACATCTCAAGGTTAGTACTTTTCTCATATCCATTTCAATTAAGGTTATTAATCTTTCTAAATCTATCAAAGACTCTCTTCTATAAAATGGGAATTAGGGTTTTTCTCTTTATCCCTATCCTTAATAGGTTGATTCATTTATGCATTGATCCTTTCTTTAGGGTTAATCAATTTGGATCTTCCCTTTAAGAAACTTGGGATTAAGAGGATGATCTTACCTTATTCACACACATTTCAATAAACATTCCAATTTTAAATGTAACATTAGGTCATCGTCTCTATATCCTATCCTACATACACCACCTATTTTACACACAAGAATATTTATGTAATATTTTATATGTTACAACTGTAAGAATTTGTCAATGATAACAATCAAAGATCTAGAGGTTAATGAATAACACAAAATAGAGATAAATAATATGATAAGAATAAGTTGTATTCTCACCAAGAATGCAATACAATATGATCAACTAGATGACAAATTACAATACCATAAATGATGGATTGATTTTACAATATATATGTGCCTTCTTATATAGGCAAGGCAATAAGAGACCATGATAAGAAAGAGATAACTTATTAGGTCCACAAAAGGTGGAATCACATGTCCACCAAAGGTGGATAATCCTCCATTGTACAATGAAGTATGTGAAACATGTGGAGGGTGGTAAAGAGATAAGTGCACTAATGGTGGAGAAAACACACAAAGTGGAATCTGATAAAAACTATCACCACCTAAAGTGGAATTTCTTCTACACTATGTGAAAATAAAGGCACAAACTCATAAGTGTCTCATATGCAAACTAATATGCATGTATAATCCTAAGTAAGATTAAGTTAAGTATAATTAGATGAATAATTAATTACACTAACAAATACACTTAAGATAACATTCTTGGCCTTTTCATTTTTCTCATATACCTTAATCTATACTAAACCAGTTATCAGACAATAGGAGTGTAACCATCTTTGATTGATTGCCAAACCTCAAACCACAAGGATCTTAGGTGGAATTCCATTATTAATCATCATAAGTTGAATTTTTGATGCAAGAGAGATGGATAACCAGGGCCAAATGCACTCCTAGCTACCAAACCAACTTGCAGACACAACTCAGAACAAACATACCCTTAATGGGAGAGAAAAAAAGTGAAACTTTATATCATTTCCTCAAACATTATACATGTCGGGCTATAAGGCCTTCCCGGTTCTGTCCATATACATTTAGATATTTATAGAATAATCTTCATACATGTGAGGTCATAGACCTGTAATCCAAATCTTCTAACTCTTCGCTACCCAAAAATGCTAAAACTGCCTCAAATCTAAGAACAAAAAACTAATATATACAAGATTCCACCAAAGATCCTAAAGATCTAATATAGGAAATAGAAAATACCCATATTTAGGTCCACATACATCCCAATGAGAGACCCCAACATTAATTACGCTATGTAAATTAAATGTACATGTCACCCAGAAGATCCAACATCCAAAAACAAACTCGGTGAGAAAGACTACCGAGCACAGAGACCAATCAGTGAAACCACCAAGTAGTCAAGAACAACCACCGAGACCCTATCGGTAATGCCAGCCAATATAAGTTACTGAGCTCGACCGGTGAACCAACAAACCTTCAACCTACCAAAAAAAGGGTTACCGATCACTTCACCAAGTAGTCTCCAACAAGCTACCGAACCAAAACAAACATATTTTTGGTTTATACAGGATTTCCAAGAACACAAGATGCTCCTGCATCAATTTTGTTACATCAAACCTAGGTTCCTTGCATGATTTACAATTTTCATGATCCATCCTTAATATTCCTCAAGCTATTAGGATTTCTACTAAGGAACCTTTCTCTGATACAAATTGAAAAACACACAAGATTATTGAGATTGGGTGGGGATGAATTAGTAATATGATTAAACCTTTAGACTTTATATTGCCTCTTATGTCAAATCTTATACCTCATGCATCAACAACAATGTATCATTGAAAGAATAAATTTTTCCACACAATTTCATATGAGAACACTAGATTATGTGGAAAACCCAAGGAGGGAAAACTACAGTAAAAAATCTCACAATATTGAATAATTACATAAATCTATTTTGGAGATGCAACCCAAGGAATCAACAACTCCCTGGAATATGGTTTTATGGATATTCCAAAGGAATTTCACTGCTCCCTAATTATGATAACACTTATAGAAGGATGTTACAACCTCAAAATATTATGAAGAGAAATAAATAAATCTATTGAAACATTATTATATCATCAACAACCTCTATCTTGCTACTTCTAGAATGCTAATTTGGTGGAAGGAAATTTAAATTGGACCAAGGAAAAAGATTAAAAAAAACCTAAAACAATTCAAGACATGTTTTGCCAAGCTAGTGCAAACTACAAAGTAATGCTAAAATCAATCCATGTTAGCTAAACAATTATTTATCCTCTTAATCAATCAATTTAATCACCAAAAAATACTATATCAGGCCAAAGACATCATGCAAAGCACAAAGGAACATCATATGACATTAAGCATTATTCGAGCACCATCCATTCTAATTGTCACATCCAATTAGGCTGCTACAAACATACTAAAATAGAAAAATCAAGCACCATATGCAACTATTCAGCCAATCTTGGGATGTAGCAATTAGAAACATTCTTGTGGTACATTTGAGCATCTAAAACTTGAAGAGAAGTAAGATACAAAAAATGTCAACACATTCCCTGAACCACAAGAGAAAAGATTGAAATGTAAAGCATTCTTATTTCTTTGTGAAACCCACTACATTGTTAAAACACAATTTGGTACACAACCATCTCAAAAAAATTTGGCAGGACGAATTATGACATAAAAATTTAGATATATCATCTTTCAATATATGTGAAAAACTCCCAAATTACATAAGCATATTTTCAAGAATGGAAAAATATGGAACAATTCCTTGATCTAGAGACACGAGCATTGGCCAACATATACTTGAGTTGTTGGATTTCAACAACCTATCAATCAGAATATTTTGGCATGGAATCCTTAATTTCAAAACATCACATATTTTAAAGCCAATATGAGCTTTATATCACAACACATCAAGATCATTAGCTTGGTGCACTTTTACATCTAATATTGAACTTAGTTCAACAAACATTTTTACATCCAACCATGAACATTTGATTAGCAACTATTTTTACATCCAACTATGAGCATTTGATTAACAATCATTTTGACATCAACCATGAACATTCACATCACTACAACAATCTCCTTCTTTGAACATCTTATGTAAGATCATCAAAAGTTGTCCATAATGAAAATGCACATACTGCATCATATTTTGCATATCATGAGTGCACATCAATGTCAACACACTATGTATCTACAACAAGCTCTCATTTTCTATCATGGGTCAACATCGCCAACGTCAACATACTACTCCATGTCTTTAACAACATCCATATCATAGGTTGATATCAAAGATATCACATCAACTACATCTACACAAATTAAGTAGGCTGATATTAATGACAACATACTACAAAAATGTGCATGTTTGTGAGTCTACATACTTTGACATACGTGACTATTCTAGTATTCACATGCATCTCAAAGTGTGGGTAAAATATAATGGAAAAAATTAAATTCCATATTGATTCCACTTAGTTTTGTACCCATTTTGAGATAATGCCTTTATACAATTTAATTATATTGAAAAATGTTATAATAGTGTACAAAGTTGGGTGTATTCCCCTAGCCTTCATGTATCCCCATTTCATCATATTCTCACACATTCTAACTTATTGAATATGTGTATCTAAACACTCACCCATATTTTTTACTTACTATGCATATCATTTACTCCATATCTAATTATCATTTCCTTGCACAGATATTGATATTCCATCATCTTGGGTCATTCCTAATAGGTGCATGTTCAATCCCCACATCCACAAATCTCATCCTTTAAATTTTAAAATTTTACAAATTCAAATTTTGGTCATCTATCACCTATTAATTTCCTACCCTAAGATATCCAAACATGTGTTTATGTGATTTATTGCCATATATTTGTGTTTAAAGATATTCAATTATATCCAATTCATTACTCATCTCATCCTTGTGCATTACAGAATTAATTGCATGTCATTTAAATGAGCACATGATCAACACTTGGACTGGAGCACTATAATGAACAAGAAAAATGTATGATCATCTTAGAAGCACTTGTGTGTTTCAAGTTTGTTGTTCATGATCATTTGTAATATCAAAGGCAAAAATTTCTAGGCATTTTTCTAGGAGAACTTTTCTCTTTGTAATCTAACCCTAAATTTTTTTTCCTAGATACTATTATTCCTCATAGTAATTTATATACAACAAAAAATTGGAAACAAGAAACATAATTGCACACTATACTAGATCAAATCCAGAACTAAGAATTAGATCTACCTAAAAAAGTATTCTAGACCCACAAACTCAACCCCACATAAAATCAACACAAACATAAAATATTCATGTTCAACCCTAATACAATCAAATTTTACTAACTAAAGAAAAATCATGCATTATCCTTGTTCCTAAATCTAAAATAATACAATCTCATCCTCAGACATTAGAACATTACTTGCATGTCGTTTAAATGAGCACTACAATGAACAAGAAAGTTGTATAGAATCAACTTAGAAGCACATTGAGCGTATCAAGTTTATTATCCTTGATTATTTGTATGATTGCAAGTCAATATTTTCTAGGGATTAACCTAGGAGAACGTTTCTCTTTGTAATCTAACCTTAAAAATATTTTCTTAAATACTACCATTCCTCATTCAATTTATAGACAACAAGAAATTAGAAACAAGAAACATAATTGCACACTATGCTAGATCAAATCCACAACTAAGAATTAGATCTATACCCAGAAAAGTATTCTAGACTAACAAACTCAACCCCACATATAATCAACACAAACATAAAAGATTCATCATCAACCCTAATAAAATCAAATTTTACTAACTAAAACAAAATCATGCATTATTGTTCCTAAAGCTAAGTATGCCTAAACCATGTTCAAGAAACATAATTGCACACTGTGCTAGATCAAATCCACAACTAAGCATTAGATCTATAACCAGAAAAGTATTCTAGACTAACAAACTCAACCCCACATATAATCAACACAAACACAAAAGATTCATCATCAACCCTAATAAAATCAAATTTTACTAACTAAAACAAAATCATGCATCATTGTTCCTAAAGCTAAGTATACCTAAACCATGTTCGTCTCTTTACAAAGCTATTCATTCAATTATTTATGCTTCACTAGTTTCAAAGGACTCAGTCCGCGATGAAAACCATCCAAGGAATTAAATAGCTCATCTATGAAGAAGAAAATAAGACTATCACTATCTTTATTAGTTTTGACTTACCTTTGCACATGAAAATACAACTGTCTCTTTTGCCATCTGAAAACTTTAAAATACATCCAGAGACATTTAATTTACTCTCTTCCCTCATGGTGACAGTAAAAGAAGAGTTCTGCAGATTAAATAGACAATGTCCATGGACAATGCATCTAACTTTTAAATTACAAAGAAAGTGACATGCTTTTGTTTCACGCGTAAACTCTGAACAAAGGACAAAATCAGGCTCTGATTTAATGCCCAAAATAATACTTAGAAGTAGCTGACAGATTGACAGATTCATAAATGAAAGTTTTTGGTAACTAAAATAAAGGAATAGCTGCCAAAGTAAAAGGTGGTGAGCGAATAAATAATGTTTTGTCTGGATTGCTTGAACTGGGTATATTGCGTACATATATTACTGGCAGCTGTTTCCAACAGAGCAAGGGATAACGTAGCTTAGGAATACAGCAAGGTATTACTGGACTTTTCTTTGTTGTCTTTTATTTGTTGCACCTTGATGTTACTCTTCTTTGTCTTCATCGTATATCCTAATTGAAATATCTTTTGTTCTCTTGGGAAATTCATTTGAATCGACATAATTGCTGACTTCATAAGCTTCTCTCAAACAAGACCATGCTAGCTAGTGTCTCTTGAGTTTAATATCTATTTTTTCATCCAAGAGCTCATCTTCTCACATCCCTCTCTAAAAAATGGTCAAACAAAGGTTAGGGCGTCTCTAGAAAGGAGGATCTAAGGGAATGAATACACAAAAAAATGGTCATACAAAGGTTAGGGCGTTTCTAGAAAGGAGTATCTAAGGGAATGAATACACTTTATATGGATCTAGGGTACATATTTAAACATCTAGGGTGATTTGAATAGTACTTATCATATGGTTAGCGAGGCGTCATTATTGCAACAGCTTACACTTTACAAATAGGGCTTGTTTGTACACACCCATAGTCTAACTTTTTGTCCAAAACTTGAATCAGTTTGTGGATCGAGTAAGATCCCTCCCCGCCCCACCCCCGCGAATTCCTCAAGTATCTTTATCTCATTTTAGACATTCTAACTACACAAGTGGGTGTAAGTGAATCTATTGCTAGTGACAAGTAAAAGTACGAAGAATTATTTGACATGCTTGATTGAATATGATTGTGTTCATATGGACAAGATTATATGCTATTATACATTTCTATGATTTAGGGCTTGTTTGTATGCGCCTATAGTCTATTTTTTATCCAAATACCAAATCAGCTTGTGGGTTGAGTAAGATAGACCCCCAAGCATTCCTCAAGTATTTTTATCCCATTTTAAACATTCTAACTACACAAGTAGGTGTAAGTGAATTAATTAGCAATGATAATTAAAGGTGCAAAGAACTCTTCAACATGCTTGATTGGATATTATTGTTCTCATATGGACAAGATTATATGTACTATCATACATTGCTATGATTTACGGCTTATTTACAGTATACACCTATACTATATTTTTATCCAAATATTGAATCAATTTGTGCATCGAGTAAGATAGACCACCAAGAATTTATGCGAACACTAGTATCCCATTATAGACATTCTAAGCACACAAGTGGGTGCAAGTGAATAGATATTAGTAGTGACAAGTAAAACTGGAAAAAAAGAACTTATGTGCACTTGATTGGATATGATTGTGCTCATATGGACAAGGTTATATACATTGTTATTAGTGGTCATGTCTTTGAAAAATTAGTGCCAAATTTTTTATTTTAAAAAAAGACCTAATCCTAATTATCTTCCTTCTTCTCAACTCATTCAAACTATCACACATGCTTCAAGATTTCAAACAAAGGGCATTGATTTCTTTCCCTTTTAGCCTTTACACATTTCATTTTTGGTATGATGTCATTCTTAACATTATGTTTTTTAGTGTTAGAATTTGAAAAATAAATTTTACCATGCTATTTATTATTTTAAATAATGAATTAGCATTGGATCATGTAAGATAAACCCCTAGGAATTTTGCGAGCACCATGATCCCATTTTAGACATTCTAAGCACACAAAGGGAATGCAAGTGAATCATTTAGTAGTGGCAAGAAAAACTGTAAAAATTACTTTTGTACAATTGATTGGATATGACCATGCTCAAACATACAAGGTTATCTACTATCATACATTGCTATTGGTGGGCATGTCTTTGAAAAATTAGTGGCCAAAAATAGAAAATAAGAGTTAATCCTAATGTTGCTTCCTTGTTTTCAACTCATTCAAACTATAACACTAGCTTCAAGATTTCAAAAAAAAAAGCTATTGGTATCTTTCCCTTTTAGCCTTTACACATTTCATTTTTAGTATGCTCTCAATCTTAATATAGTGTTCTTTAGTGTTAGAATTTGAAAAATTAATTTTACCATGATATTTATTATTCTAGATTTAGGTTCTAAAGTGAAAATACACTTGCAACAAATTTCAAAATACAGTGTTTACAATTTACTGAACCTAACTTTGTTCCAAAAACTATAAAAATATAAAAAACGCAAATAATTGAAAATATAAAAGTTACACCAAACACAACATTCTTTCTTGAACTTAACATTTATTTACACTTCCAAGAAACGAACCAACACACCTCCCTTTTCCTTGTTTTCTGTCATTTACCTTTCCTAATTCAAACTTCCATCTCTCAAATTTTAATTCAATTCCCTACCCAAACATTACAACACCTATCCCACACTTTTTACCTTAAATCAATTACAAAGAAACCCTTCTCCCTAACCCCCTTCTTTAAAATTTAAAAATTAAATAGTTTTGATTATTGGTAATTTAAGGGCAACCACATGTGAATTTCATTCATGAATCTAGTATTGTCCTAAGCGTAAAACATATTGTTTGCATAACTACATAAAATTGCTTGTGCAACTAGATATAACTACTTACTATTGTGTATTATTAGAATGTGCAACTCATTTTTATTTCAACATTTAAGGACCTTGATCCAGTTCCATAACATTTTTTATAGGGTCATTTCATTATGTTTTCCTTGCAAAATCTTTATTTTTGCAAAAATCATGTGCTACTGAACTTCTCTAAATAACATTTTCATGACAATTCACTTAACTTCCCCTGCTTCCACATTAACACTATCAAGCATATTGAGCTAGTTGTAGAGGTTTCTGTTAGTATTATTAGATCCAAGATTACTAAGAGGGGGGTGAATCAGTAATCTACAATTAAACTTTTCACAAACCAATCAACAACTCGCATCAATTAACATCCATTGCATGAATAAACAAACCAATGAAGATAGACATCCACAACCATGCATCACAATAACACCAATATTTTTCTCGTGGAAACTCAACTAGGAAAAACAATGTGTGGCAATGGCACTCAAAAATAATTATTCACTCTTCTGAAGTATGCTCGATTAAGAGCGTAGCCCTATTAGGAGCTTACAAATGCCTAATTAAGAGAAAGACCATGTTATGAGGAAATTGGTTAAGGTATTTACCTCTAGCTCTGTTAGAAGCTTTACCATGTTAGGAGTAACCCTATTAAGGGATTTCAAACCCTAATTAAATAGTTTCCTGGTTAAAGGATTTACAAATCAAACCTATTAGGGTGTTCCTGGTTAAGGGATTTATCTTGATGAAACTGTTAGGAATCAATAAGTAAAAGTGATCTAAGAAAATAACACTCCTCCTCTGCTAGTTTAGATCCATTTCAATCTCAATCTCTTCTTTACATGCAGACTATCCAAACCCTACGATCTCACTTGATTGTATTCTCGATCTTTCTCTTCCACAGCCTCTTCTCATAATATATCAAGATGATATGTAAAATGTTTTACAACTTAAGGCGGGAAAAATTCTAAATTACATTTGAATCTCATCTTAGATCTGTCAAAATGTATTACCAAACCATAATCTATCAATAACAAGATCTGTCTTATTACCAATACAAACCGCACATCAATTTGAAAAATAAAAGTCAACCCACAACACACTTTCCAATGTTCTTGCACAACTTCAAGAAATTTGATCATAACGATCATAAAAATGCCAACTCATCAATCCACATTGATCTATAATTTCATTATGATCCCTAGAACACATAACCACTTACCACAACATGATACATCATCACCAGTTGAGGATCTGACTGATTCTTCTAAGAACTTCTTTTACTTTTCACTAAACGTTCTTCTGTCTATTGAAACACAGTCTTCCAGTCACCTAATCACGTTGTGGTCACAATAGAAACCCCATAACATAGTCAAGATAACACATCCTGAACCACGACATCTGAATCCAAACCTATTTGACACAATCATCAAATCATTCCTCCTTGGCTACATCTTGTTCTTCTTGTTGACCTGTCAACCTTCAATCAATCATAAATCACACTATAGATTTGATAAACCTGTGTGGTCATAGATACAAAATCTAGAGACATCCCTTAGTCTTCCATTATTATTGCACATGCCAACTCTTAACACAACTCTAGATCCATCCTCTTGAACATACATTAGCATAACAGGCACATTGTCAACCGACAAACAATATGTTGACATCAATGATAATATCATAACTGATCAACCTATGATCAGATCTGCATCAAACACATACCATAACATACTCAACTTATCTCTTCATCAATTATGCCAACCATATCCCCCTTTGGTGTTGATGGAAACACCAAAAATACCAAGAAATTATCTAAATACCAAAAATGCTCCCCCTTGGCTGATACATCTTTGTTGTTCTTTGTTCCTGGTCTATGGTTCTCTATGGTTCTCTCCTCCTTTGTCTATCATAGTTTTTCTCCCTCTTTACTAATTCTTCTCCCCCTTTGAAAACAATTCCAAAGGTGCAATATTCCCAATTCTTCGTCTGCTGCAACTATCTTCATCTCTTTCTGACTACTCCCCCTAAGGAGTAGTCCCTTAAACATCAATCCAGAGTAAATATATGGAAATAAATCCACTAGATTAATGCACCAACAACATCTTAGTTCTATTCAGGTAAGAGAATAACCCCTAGCTTACCTCTAAGGTAATCAAAAGTATCCTTAGGTAGTGACTTAGTGAAGATATCTTCTATCTGCTCCATTGTTGGTACATATTCCAACTTCGCCTCCTTCTCCAACACTTTCTCTCTCAGAAAGTGATACTTAATTTCAATGTGATTAGTCTTGGAATGCATTACTTGATTCTTCTAAATATTTATTGCACTTATATTGTCACAAAATATAGTTACCGGTTCAGTCACCTTTTCATTGATACCTTCAAGAATCTTCTTCATCCATGCAATTTGTATGCAATTGATAGTTGTTGCTACATACTCTACTTATGCAGTATATTGTGAGATACAATGTTGCTTCTTGCTTGTCCAAGATACAAGCCTTTCACCTAGAAAGAATGCACCACCACTTGTTCTTTTTCTATCATCAACGTTTCCTGCCAAATTTGTGTGAGTAAACACACTCAAAGAGAAATTACCATCATGAGCATACCAAAGACCATATTCAACTATCCCTTTCAAATACATGAATATCCTCTTTATTGCAACCATATGAGTTTCCTTGGGATTTTCTTGAAATCTTGCCACTATTTCAACTTCTTAAGCAATATCTGGTCTACAATGGACAACATACTGCAACTTACCAATCATAGACCAGTACAAAAGTAGCATCTATTGCATTAGATTCATCATCCTTAGACAATTTACATCCTATTACCATGAGAGTTTCAAACATTTTGGAGCCATCTGTACCAAAAGTATTGAGTACTTCTTTCACATATTTGGATTGACTTGTATATATACTATTCCTTATTTGTGAAACCTGTAATCTAACAAAGAATTTCATCTCCCCAATCATTGACATTTCAAACTCCTTCTTCATATCTTCTGAAAATGCCAAACTCATCTCATCATTTCCTCCTAAGATTATATTATCAAAAAATACTTCAGCTATCAACAACTTATCTCCTTCAACTTCTAGGTACACATTACTATCATCACTTGTTCTATTAAAACCAATCTAAATAATATAAGAATGTAACCTTTTATAACATGCCCTTGGGGCTTGTTTCAGTCCATATAGTGCCTTTTGTAGCTTGCATACCATGTCCTTTTCCTTTGTCAATGAAAAACCATCTGGTTGTTTTATGTAGACCTTTTCTTCAAGAATTTCTTTCAAGAAAGCTGACTTGACATCCATTTGAAAAACTTTGAACTTCTTATAAGAAACATAAGCAAGTAGAATTCTTACCCATTATAATCTTACCGCTGGAGTAAAATTATCTCCATAGTCTAGTCCTTATTCTTGTGCATATCCCTTACATACAAGCCTTGCCTTATTTCTTATCACATCTCCTTCTTCATTCAATTTTTTCTTGAAAACCCATTTGGTATCAATCAGATTTTTATGTGCAGGTCTGGGAACAAGTGTCCATGTATCATTCTTCTCAATTTGATCAATTTATTCCTCCATAGCTCTTACCCAATCTTCATCCTTGATTTCTTCCTTCATTATCTTAGGCTCATACTTGGAAATCAAATAAGTACTTTCTCTGAGCTTTCTTCTGGTTAGATCACCTAAATTCAAGTCTAGGAGATTCTTCTTCTACTTGTTGAATCAATATACACAATCTCTCGATCATCCTCTGCCACTTGCTTTATTGAATCATGAAATTTCTCAGGGTATTTTTCCACCTTTACATTTTCACTCTCATTCATTTTGTTATTTCTCTTATTGAAACACTAATATTCTTTTCTTTTAGTATAATAACCCAAGAAAATACGTTTATCACTTTTTGGATTAAACTTTCCTATGAAATCATCCCTCTTAATGTAACATCTACTGTGAAAGACTTTGAAATATTTAAAACTAGGTGAGTGACCATACCATAGCTCATAAGGTGTCTTATCGGTTCCTTTCTTTACTTGCACTTGGTTCAGTGTGTAGACAATAGTAGTAATTGCTTCTCTCCAATACATTTTTGGTACATCACCTTGAATCAAGATTTTCCTTGCAACATCCACTAGAGTTATGTTATTCCTCTCTGCAACACCATTTTGTTGTGGAGTCCTTGGTGAATACATTTGTCTCTTGATTACATTATCTTCACAATACTTCACAAATTCTTCATAAGTAAACTCATCTCCTCTATCAAACCTTAAACACTTAAAGTTATTAACTGATTCCTTCCCAACAAGTGCCTTGAAGGTTTTGAATTTAATGGAATGCATCATACTTCTCCTTCAAGAAAGTTACCCACATCATTTTAGAATAGTCATTGATAAACAATATGAAATATCTATCACCTAGATAACTTCTCTATCTCATAGGCCCAAAAATATCAGTATGCACCAAATCAAGTATGCTTTTAGATGAAAAGACTTTATTTTGAAAGTAGAACTAGTTAACTTACACAACTGACTTTCTTTACACATTGTGTTGTCTAGCTTGACTAATTATGGCAATCCCCTAACTGCATTTGTCTTACTCATTTTGATCAAACTATCAAAATTTACATGACAATACCTTCTATGTCATATCCAACTATCTTCAACCTTTGCAACCAAACAATTTTTCATAGTATTATTGAGATGGAATAAATTAACTCTAGTCTGCCTACCGGTAGCAATCTCATCACCTGAGCTTCCAATTATTCTTCTTATACCTCCTTTGAATTTGAGTATGTAACCCTTATCATTTAGCTAACCCACACTCAATAGATTATGTGTTAGACCATCCACAAAATAAACATAATCTATATTACTCTTACCATTCAAAGAAATAATGCCTTTTCCATTAACTAAACAAGGTGTACTGTTACCAAACCTTACCACACCACCATAAAACTCATCAAGCTTAATGAACTTACTCTTGTCACTAGTCATGTGATGTGAGAACCCATTGTCTATATAATCCATTCATCATTGTGTCCCATGTGAGAAACCAATGCCTTTTCTCCTTTTGATGGATCTTCTTTGACTGCAACAAATACAAACTCTTCTTCCTCATTATCTTCTTATTCTTCATCAGTAACTCTTTCATCAACTACAACATATCATTGGTTCTTCCCTTTTCCCTTGAACTTTCTAAACTTATCTTTTTGTTCACCATTAGGACATCTAGCAGCAATATGTCCAATCTTATTACATGAAAATCATTTCAGTACTAGCTTTCCTTTGTACTTACCAATCCCTCTAAGAAATCTTTGTGCAGGTAGTGCTTCAATCTCTCCTTGTTTCCTTTCATCTTCCAAGATAGCTTCAAGTTCCCTAGTGTAACTTGACATGCAATCAAAATCATGACTTATTTCTTAAGCTTTCATTATTGTTACATCAGACACAGATGCAATGAAATTTGCCTCAACTCTTGGAATACTGATATCAAATTTATTGAACTCAAACATAGTAAGCTTACTGATCAGTCCATCAACAGTAACACTATCAAAATTTCTCATCTCATTTATATAAGACACTCTAATACCATAAGAAAGCACTAAAGTTCTCAACATTTTACTTACCACAACATCTTCCTCAATAGTTCCACCAGCACCTCTGATAGCACCAACAACTTCTTTTGTTATTTGACAATATTGTGCAATGTTCTCTCCTTCTACCATCTTCATGACATCATACTTTCCTCTAAGATTGTATTCCTTATCTTTTTTCACATGAATATATCCTCCATATATTAGTTTCAACTTTTCCCAAACATCATAGGCAGTATCAAGTCCACAAACATCAACATATTCAATATCTGCTAAGGTACTTACAATAGCTTATTGTGCTTGAGTATTCTCCTATTGTTCCTTCAATTGATTTGCAGTATGAGTTCCAGTAGGAGGGGTATACTTTCATGTGACATACATCTAGTATTGTGATCCCATACCTTTTAGATATAACTTCATTTTGTCACGCCATACCAGGTAGTTGTCTTTAGAGAACTTGGGGGGTTCCTTCCTCTTCATTGGATCTTTTTCTCAAGCTATTAGTCTTACCATAAAGAGGACCAAGGATCTTGTACCAATTTTAAGTCTTATTAGATCCAAGATGACTGAGAGGGGGGGTGAATCACTAATCTAACAATTAAAATTTTCACAAACCATTCAACAACTTGCATCAATTAACATCCATTGCATGAATAAATAAACCAATTAAGGTAAACATCCACAACCATGCAACACAATAACATCAATATTTTTCTCATGGAAACCCAGCTGGGGAAACCACGTGTGAGAATGACACCCACAAGTAATCTTGCATTCTTCTAAAGTATGCCCCATTAAGAGCTTAGCCCTGTTAGGAGCCACCCATTTAAGGGATTTACCTCTATCCTTATTACGATCTTTACATTGTTATGAGTAACCCTGTTAAGGGATTTCAAACCCTAATTAAAGAGTCACCTGGTTAAAGGATTTACAAATCATACCTGTTAAGGTCTACCTAGTTAAGGGATTTATCTTGATGAAATTGTTAGGAATCAAAAAGTGAAAGTGATCTGAGAAAATAGAACTCCTTTTCTAGTACAGATCCAGTTCAAGCTCAATCTCTTCTTTACATGTAGACTATCCAAACAATATGATCGCACAATTATATTCTCTATCTTTCTCTTCCACACTCTCTTCTCATAATATATCAAGATGATATATAAAATGTTATACAACTTAAGGCTACAAAACAACCTAAATTATATTTTAATTTCATCTCAAATCCATAAAAATGTATTACCAAACCCTAATCTATCAATAACAAGATCTGTCTCATCGCCAATACAAACCACAGATCAATTTAACAAAGAAAATTCAAACCATAACAAACTTTCCAATGTTCTTGTAACTTAAATAAATTTGATCATAACGATCATAAAAATGCCAACTCATCAATCCACGTCGATCTACAATGTCAGTATGATCCCTATAATACATAACCACTTACCATAACATGATACGTCATCACCGGTTGAGGATGTGACTGATTGTTCTAAGAACTTCTTTTAATTTTCACTAAACGATCTTCTTCCATTTAAAATCGGCCTTCCGGTCACCTAATCATGTTTTGGCCGCAATAAAAACCCCATAACATAGTCAAGATAATACATCCTAAACCACAACATCTGAATCCAAACCTATTTGACACAATCATCAAATCAATCCTCCTTGACTACATCTTGTTCTTCCTGTTAACATGTCAACCTTCAATCATTCATAAATCACACCATAGCTATGATAAATTTGTGCGGTCATAGATACAAAATCTAGAGACATCTCTTAGTCTTCCATTATTATTACACATGCCAACTCTTAACACAACTCTAGATCCATCCTCTTGAACATACATCAACATAACAGGCACATTATCAACCAACAAACCCTAAGTTGACATTAATAACATCATAACTAATCAACCTATCATTATATCTGCATCAAACACATACCATAACATAATCAACTTATATGTTCATCATTTATGCCAATAGTTTCACCCTATATTGAATTGCACCTCTTTAAAAAATTTGATAGTTTTCCTAGTTCTATTTGGAAGAGGCCCTAATCTAACCCATCTAGATTTTTTTGTCTTATGAAACTTCTCCTTCCAAGTGCTCTTAAAATACCAGTTCACAAGGTAATTAACATATCATATCTTGATGATATCCTATCATGATAAAATCATTCATTATAAAGTTGATTGAAATATCCATCCATTGTTGAAGTCATGCTAACATCATCTTACACAAATCATAATTCCAACCTTCATATGTTTTGGTGGAATTTATTGTTTGAGATTTCTATTTAAACTTGAACTTTAACACTAACCGAATTAGTTCACATTATGTTTTCTAGTTATAATAGAAATTTGTATTTTTTTATTCCAAGAAAATTACTTCTATATAAACCCAAACTTAAATAAATAAGAGACATTTGGTTCACTTACAAATTTTCCCAAGGGAAGCCATTAAATATTTTTCATACTCCTACCTTCTACATTAAAAGTCAATCTACCATCATGCAAGCATTAAATGAGATTGATTTCCATGAATGTAAAATGAAAAAAAAGTAAATAACCTAATAATTTTGTAATAAAATTATTTTAAATGGAGAAATTAATAATTTTATAGCAATTGAGGCAATGATTACCGACAAATAATTTGGCAAGATGACAATTGCAAAAGAGCTTAATAACATGGTCTATGAAGTGCCCCAGACAACATACAAATATGATTTTAAAAAAAAAAATTATAGGAATTATATATAGAGTACTACATCCAAGTACATATGATAATCAACTCTTTGTAATTATATAAATATAAGTTCTACAAATGAATTCCCATTATGCAGAATATGCTCCACTATATGATTGTAACGTAAAAGATTTTGGTTGGGATGATAATAGTAAGGGGTTATGGAATGGTTCTCTAATACAAATTCCAAGTAATCCTTGGTTGCATTGGAAGGATGATGACCCACTAGGCTCAAGTAGAATTATTATTTGAGTGAATACAATGAACCTTCATTGTAATCAAGAGTTGATTAAGGTAATGTGATTAAGTAATGCAAGTTTTAAGGCTAGAAAGGAAGAAATAGTGAGTTTCAGAATGTGCATATTGATAGAGAACAAACAGATCAATTTTGTAAGAATAAAAGGGGCCCAAAGGTTGCAAATAAACTATAAAATTAAGTTTAAGAGGATCCAGAGGGAGTGTGGAAACTTTTTCTCAAGACTAGGTCGATTAGGTCGACCTTTTCCCTACACTTCTTACATATTTTTGTTTCAGACTATTCGCGAGGTCCCAAACTTCCTAGATCTAATCTGATTCAAGTGCCACATGTTTTTTCACACAAAAAACAAGGAATATTTTGTGTATATCGGAGTTTTCCTCAGTCAAACCCTATTTGATGAATCAACCTTGAAATAGAAATGAAATATGTATGAAAGGAAAGAGTGCTAATGTAAAGTAGAGGTTGGATTTGAAAGGCTTATACCTTCACAAATGGAATCAATCTTGAAATTTCTATGAAGATTCTTTTAGTTGTCTTGATTTTTTTTGCCTATAGTTTTTGGATCTTGGAATGTAGAGAATAATCAAGGATGCCTTTCACAAATACATAGATCTACAAATACTCCTCAAATCTCCATTTTTTTTTCTTGATTGACTCTTTCCTTAGGAATAAGAACTATATTCCCATTTATATTTATGTATTTGAAAGGAGGATATGCTTTCTTGATTGAGGTATCCTCTACTTGGCCTTCATTAGGGAGAGAAGCTTGTTTAAATGGAAAATATTGTCTTCAAAAGAGGCCTTGGAAGGTTGAAATATGCTTGAAAATGTTTGAGATGTGAAATGGTAAGAGAGCGCTTGAATTCCAATTTCATGATCCTCAAATGAGGAGAGTTAGGTTTCCTTTATACCTCTCACAAGCATTTCAAAGCTCAAAATTTGAAGGAAGCTGACATAGTTTTAGATTTCCTACTTAACCATTGAGACGAACCCCCGATTTAAATTTTGGGGTGAACCTTAGGGAGTAGGCTGACTAGGTTGAGCTATTATTGGGAATAGGCTGACCTGGTCAACCTATCCCCACCAAAAGGCATCAAAATTTGGTCCAAGGGTTGGGAATGCAGAGAATACTTCAAAATGAAAAGCAAAATTGGGGCAGGATCAAGAATAACAATCATGGAAACATGAGAAAACTAGAATGGGGCCTAATTGAGCATATAATTATAGTTTCATATTATTTAGGATAGTAAATGTAGTCCCCACTTTAGAAAAACTATGAGATTACCTCATGCTCAAGGAAAAGCAGATCAAAGAATTGGAAATTTTATGAAGGTTATGGAGACAAAGAGACACCAAGAACCCAAGTGACTAAGGTCCTCATCAAATCCAAAACCAAGATTAAAAAATGAGAGAGAGAGAGAGAGAGAGAGAGAGAGAGAGAGAGAGAGAGATTAACTTAGTACATGGGCCATGAAAATAAAGAGAAATATTGGTTCAAAGATGCAATTGATAGTCTAGAAAGTCATGTTATTTTATTCAACCCATCAAAAAGGATAAAAAAGCAAAGCATTGTCCACAAGTAAATTCGCCATAGGAGGATTAGGCCTATGGAAAGTATTGTCTCCAAAGGAATCCTTTGAATAATACACATGGGAAAGTAATGTAATGTAATGAAAGGATGAATCAAAGGAAAGCATCATCTCCAAGACCATCCGCTAAATGAATTTCATTTGTGTGTGTGTGTGCAAAATTTAAAACAAGGAGTGGAGTATATGCCCCCACTTTATAGTGATTGAAAATACCTTAATGGGAGCAATGACTTTAACGAAGCATACATGCACTCATAAGACATTTCCAATATGATATGCCCCAAAGTAAGGACAAACCAAGAGAAATGAAGCACATGAAAAACAAAGCACAAATGGATCTAATAAATCTAGGGTTAGTATGATCATATGATAACTCATGTATATCAATAATTATGGTAAACGAATTAACATCATCCCCCAAAGGTAGCATAACAACAAGCACCATAGAAGAAGATCACATAAAAGAATAATTTTTTTGGGGGTTGGGATTGCAGAGACCAAAAAATATAAATGGTGACTACTGTTTTGCATTGTCCCCAACCAGACAACACAAAGGTACATTTACAACAAAAGAACATGTACAACATAATATCTATATGACATATAGAAGAAATAAGATGCAAATAGAGGTTTCATGATAGTTTGATTCCTTTATCACCTTGCACTGACAGAGCAATAAGGGTCATCTAAAGAAATCTAAATAAAACATATATAAAGTATCACATAATGGGGGAAACACAATATGAACAGGCAAACACATAAAATAATCCACCATAGAAGAGGAGCTAGTTAAGCATATCGCCTACCTCCTCATCTCAGTTTTTACTATTTAGGGAAGGTGGGAAACACACAAGATATGCACTGTCAAGCATGGAATATGGAGCTACTTTAAGTTCCAAATAAGGACTATGCTCTAATTATGAGTCACTATGTTTGTCACTAGGACCTAGGGATAACATTTGTGAAAATATAGTCTATAATTCATGATTAATTTAATTAAGCTCATACATATCATCAAAATCATTATTATTAATATCGTTTGCATTAGAAACATTGTAATAATCATCATAAATAGTATCTTCTTCATTAAAATTAATCACAATAGGATCTTTTATACAAATAGAAAAATCATTATGTTTATTCAATTTACATTTTTTTATTTAACTTCCTCCCTTGGGCTATATCGACGTTGGTCGAAAGGAATCAATGCATTAGAAGGTTTCTTAGGGGAGGAAAAATTTTGGGAAGAAATCTCATGGGCCCTAGTACATCATCTACGATGACAGTCAAGAGCACAATAGTTGCATTTGGTTTTTGTTTGATATTTGGGATGGTTTAGGATCAATAAAGATTGAGTCCTTTTCTCCTTTGGAAGGAAGAATGAAAGAAACTGCATTAGGTTGAGGGATAGGAGATGCAGGCCATTTGTAAGGTATAGGTATTGGAACTAAAGCATAAATAAGAGGAATAGAAGGTGTAGGAAGGATTCTAGGTCCAAGAAAAGGAGATGGGACATCCTTAGGGTTACTAAGTTCACAAATATTCTTGACTTTGATTTTTTGAAAGGATGTGAATAAATGATCTTCGCAAGGTTGAATCGATTGAGGCATACTAGGCCAAAAGAACTAAAGAATAAAGCTCCCACAACTCACAAAATTTTGATAGAGACTATGGTTTATGGTGATGATTTCTCCATTATGGATAAATTTCAAACACTTTTGGACAGGAGAGTAAATATTTTTCATGGAAGTGGGAAAAGGAAGGCCAAGTCTAACTTGGAATTGGTTGGAAGTTGTTATAACAACAAAGGTGACATCTAATAATTTCTTACCAACTTCAGCGGGGAAGTCGGTAATGGAACCATGGATAGTTTAAGTAAAATAATTGAAAGTCTTAATCATGACATATGTTTTTTCATATGAGTCTCAATGGACGTGTCTTGTGTAAAGAAATTATTTAGCTATAAGATTCACCATACAAGTAGGATCGATAAGGAAACCCTGAGAGGGAATGTCATTAATATTCATAGCAGTGTAAAGAGGACCATTAGGTGCCCTAATAGCCTCCTTAGGATCAAATGTAATGTGAGGTTCAATATTTGGCTTGGGTTTAGGTTTTATTTGATCAATAAGTTTTCCAACATTGTTGGAATTGGTACACATATGATCAGAATCCATAGTCATGGGTTTGGTAGACTCAACAACATTGGTTCAAGAGGAAGGTATGGAATAGGTAGACTCAATTATATGAGTTGAATGGGAAGGTAAGGGATTATATCTAATATATTTTTAAGTTCCAAATGGGATGACCAATGGATTTTTTTTCCTTAATCATTAACATCCTCAATAGTTATAGCATTGGAATCGATAACATCTTGGACAATAGTTTTCAAACAGAAACACTTCTTAGTATAATGACAAGGTTGATGATGGTATTGGAAAAAGGATTTGGGATCAAAGGGTTTAGATGTTTTCTTGGATGAATCAATTGGTTTAATGGGAGGAAGTGTTAAAAAATTAGTATTAATCAACTTCAATATCACATTATGCAAAGATTCAGAAAGAGATGTAAAATTATGAGATGGTTTAAAAATAGGTGACACAAGAGTCACATCTTTAGATTTTTTTTCCACTTTTGCATCAATGTTGTTTTATGGATTGTTGATCTGGATGAAGCCTTTAGGTTTTTGAAATTTTTGAATGGCTAGGAGGTAGCATCACTCTTATCAACTAGAGCCATTGGACTGGAACTCTATTAATTGACTCACTTGAAGATAATAATTATGAAGCACTACACACAATTGGATAAAGGATGTAAATTTTGAAACAAATATCTTATCTCTAATTTATTTTTGTAATTTATAAATGAAAATACATTGAACTTCAAGATCAGGCATAGGATAAGAAATCTGAGCATGCAAATGTTTGAATCTACCAATTAAATTAGTCACTTTTTCTTTAACTTGTTTACACTACATCAAACCAGTGATATAAATCTTAGGACCAATGTTATTTTGGAATTTTTGAATGAAAGCATTAGAAATTTTTTTAAAGGAGGCAAAGAAAAATACCATTATAATGCCTTATCTCTAAATATTCTAATAAATATTTTATCCATGAGTTAATGATCATAAAAAAAGTCACTACACAATGTTCAAGGAATTTTTTCACATGATTAAAGGGATCACCTTTTCTAGTATAATTCTCCAAATGAGGTATTTCCATGAATTGAGGGATAAAAATACGAAAAGATAATGGACTAGCAATGTCACAAGTGGGAATATTGAATTTGGATTTATTAATGGATGCAATGTTTTGGTGCAAGGATGACATGGTTTGGGAAAGACTTTTGATATCGGATTCAGTGAAAATATTGGTATGAGACATGTGTGAAAGGTTTAGAGAATTATGAGAAATGGAAGGAGTATTGGAATATTAAAATGGTACATTATTGTAAATAGGTATGGATGATGGTTGTTGTTGGTGCCCAAAAATTATGGATTCACTTTTGGCCAACTGACAGGTATAATGGTGATGCACCACTTGATGCCTCTACAATTTTGGCTTAATCAAGCCAAGGATGGTAGGTCTAAATTAACCTTAAACAATCAAATTTGCTATGATGCACAACTGCGCACACAAAACAAAGTTCCTCCAAAGGTGGTGAATGATCCTTCAAGGAAAGCAAAAAATCTCCTGATAATATCTACTCTATAAAGCTTGACTAAAATGGATTATACTAAGGACTAAAAAGTAATTCTTTTGAAATAATGATTAAATAATCTACAAACTACAAAGTATGAACCAAATTACAATTTCCAAATAATGATTAGATCAGTGCCTTCTAAATACTTGGGCTATAGAGTCAGAAAACTTTCAATCCTACGTACGATCGGAGACATTTTTTAAAATCTTGTTTTAATAAGACAAAACTATCATCTCAAGGGCTTCCACTCAAAATACAACTCAAACCATATTACACAATCTTATCGAATTTAACTCTATTCAAGAGACCGACAAAAACAAAGGAAGATTCACAGATCTTTCAGTTGATATAAAAACTGTATTATTGATTTTGAGTTATAACATTCAAGGAATTTAACACAATGAAACACTCTATAAAATATAATATATATAACTTATAACCACAAATAAAAAGAAGAGCACTTATCTTTATTAATGTTGAAAAGATAGTACATCAGAGTCCATGTTGTAGTTGTGATCAAATTCTATCCTATGAAAATATTGTATTGTATTGTCTTATCTCTTTACATTATGTATATATATGTGTGTTTGAGTGGCTTTCACACCTCTTTAGGGTGAAAAGACATAACCCTTATTACAAATTATTTTGAAAAAACAATAAACTAACTAAAAAATAACTACCTAACTTTCGGATTTGGCTTTGGTCGAAAATCAAAAAAACCTCTTGAAAAGCTAATATTTCTACTGGAGATATGAAATTTGATTTCTCAAACTGGGTCATTTTTAGATTTTTAAAATTCGACCATATTCAGCGTTTGTCGGCATCATCTTTGTAGTAGGTCAAAATTCCAGCATTTTCTGAAGGCTTCGATTCATTAGTTCTATTTATTTGTCATAAAGCTTCCTTACTTTGATTTTTTTAGTATGGAGAAACTTGCTTCTTGATAATGGATTGGGACTTCTAAATTCTCAAAATTTATGGTACCAACAGTTGTGATATACATAGAATACTTGTAGGAGGAGTAATGATAGGATTAGGGATACTTCCAACAATTACATGTGTAGGATTAATATTTGAAATGGATGTAGTCATGAGATGTCGAGTATATGTAGGAACACTAGGTAATGAAGTAGGAATAGGAATATTAATTCTCAACACTAGTATTAGGTTCAGATAGACCAAGATCTTGAGTGCAATCTTTGATAGGTTTAACATTGTCATGAATAAGATGGGAAATAGCATACAACAAGTCAACACCATTCTCATCATTTTGAATCAACTTCCTGATTCCTTCTACTAAGGTGATGGAATCCCTATTAGAATTCTCTTGACCTAATCTTTCCTCAAAATTTTCAAAATAATCAAAAAAAAAATTCACTTGGGTAGGAGACACTCTTAAGGTTTCATATTAATCATGAGAAGAGTGTGAAGAGGCATTTTCTGTAGGAAATAAGGCAAAAAACAACTAGGGGGGGGGGAATTAGTTGTTCCTAAAATTCAAAACCTTTAAAAATTTAAATAGTTATTTATGATCTTAATAAGTTAAGATTGCATTCATGAATCAAAAACACATCCACAACACATAACACAAAGATTTTTATCATGGAAACCCAAATGGGAAAAACTATAGTGGGGCTTGAACCCACAATAATTCAATACCTTGGTAGAAGTACAAATAATTATAAATGAGGAATGTACATACATTCAGGAATACTTTTGAGATCCCACTGCTCAAAATTCCTCTAGCTACAACCTAGAGGAAGCCTTTCACCTTACAGGAGCATTATAATGGTCGATCAGACAATAATCTAAGATTTTGTGAACTAAATAGTAGCATATACCTACCTTATGCCAAGGTCAAATCCAATGAAGCACAACATGGATCTCCTCTCAAATCCTCTTTGACTCCTTTAGATGAGCACTTCAACCTCAAAGAGATCTAAACTCTAGATCTGCAAAAAATAATAGTCATCCATGATCATCCACACACTTTCACGCACGTGATTTTTTCCCTAATTCATTAGCCTTTATCAAGAACTAGGTCATAAAAACCTAACTGTCAAATTTTCAATTTATCGTAGAAAAAACAATAATTGAAATCCATGTTTGATTTCCAAAACATAGAAATAATCCATATCAACACCCTCAAGCTCATAACACATACATAAATCGAGCCTCAATTTACACAAAAACATTTTACTAATCAAGTCAGCCAAGAAAATAATAAATTAGCCACCCATTTAAAAATCCTCCTACCTTGATCACCACAATTGATGCAAACTGGAAAATAAAAAATCACACAACCCAAGAACATCCATAGGCATCATGAAGAACACAAAAATATTTGAATCCACCCAAACCTTCAAATTCAATAGCATCTCACATACTGAACCTCAAGAACATTGTCACCTTCCTCTATAACATCTAAAAAATTCCTTGCGAATATATGGATCACAAACATTATGATCTAAGGACACATCAAAATTCCTGAAATCTCCTCCTAGGTGCGCAGACAAAAATATCAACCTGGAAGTGCACACCGAGCCAATCTTTGTCACCCTGTCAACACTAGAAAACAATGTTTAAGTTATTCACCATAATTGACCTCATAATATATCTAAATATTGATGCCCAACCTTGTAACTTGACATAGAACAAGGACAGACTCCCTAAAAATTTCCCTCACATGTGCAACCTTTGATCTTTATTCACTTATGCTCACCAAACCTTTGAGAATACTACATCACTAGAAAATATATATGTTGACATCAACGACAACATATCCAACTTGCCAACACTTTCAAAAATAGTGAGAATATCATTAGTAGGCATGGTATTATCAATATTTTTTTAGGGAGCACAAAGGACTTGGGATCAAATGAACCTATAATTATATGACTTTTTCTCACTGGAATGCTTTATGCAGGGCTCAAGGTTATGACACTCATGCATAAGGTGAAGAAGGAAGATATGTCTAAATAATGATAATGTAAGTATTCATCAAGTTTATGCAACATAAATTTAATTAAGACCTGTAAGAAGCATAAATGCACATAAAACAAAAGGAATAGAAAATATAACTATCAAATCAAAAGTGGAACGTAAGATGTAGGGTTCACCAAAATGTAACGTAAAATATTGTGGTTTGGATGATAGTAATAAGGGGTGTAGAGTTGTTCCCTAATACGGAATCCAACCAATCCTTGGTTACATTGGAAGGAATATGACCCACTAGGCTCAAGTAGACTTAATTTTTTACTAAGTTAAATGATCCTTCATTTTAATTAAGGGTTTATTAAGGTAATGTGATTAATTAATGCAAGTTTGAAGGATAGAAAGGAAGAAATAGTGAGTTTCAGAATGCACAGATTGACAAAGGATAGAAAGATCAATTCTATAAGCAGAAATAGGGCCCAAAGGCTGCAATTGACCTATAAAATTAATTTGAAGAGGATCTGGAGGGACTATGACAACTTGGTCAGTGTGGTCTCAGGATTAGGTAAACTAGATTGACCTATTCCCTACAATTTTGACTTTTTCCATTTTCATATTGTTTGTGAGGCTCTGCACTTCCCAAATTTGATCTATTGTGAGTGCCACATGTTCCTACATGCAAAAAACAAGGAAATTATTGTATAGAAGGGGGTTTTCTTTGGGAAAACCCTGGTTGGGGAATCAACCTTGAAATAGAAATGAAATATGCATGAAAGGAAAGATAGATAATGTAAATAAGAGGCTAGGTATAAAATTCATATACCTTCACAAATAGACTCAATGTCACAATATCTCATAAGATGCTATTATTTATCTTAATTTTTTTTTGTATCTAGTTATTGGATCTTGTAATGTAGAGAAGAATCAATGATTCCTTTCACAAATACATAGATCTAAAAATATTTGTCAAATCTCCAATGTTGTTATGCTTAATTGACTCATTCCTTAGGAAGGAGAACTATATTAGCATTGATATTCATGTATTTGAAAGGAAGATCTTCTTTCTTGATTGAGGTCTCCTCTACTTGTCCTTCATGAGGGAGAGAATCTTGATAAAATGGAGAAATATGCCCTGAAAAGATGCTTTAGATTATTTAAATCTTCTTTAAAATGCTTGAGATGTGAAATTATAGGAGAAAGCTTGAATTCCAATATCATGATCCTCAAATGAGGAGAGGTATCTTTCTTATATACCTCTCTCAAAAGAATTTTGGAGCTAAAAAATCAAACAAAGCTAACGGGGTTTTATATTTCTTTCTTAATCATAGAGATGGGCCCCCGATTTAAATTTTGGGGCAAACCTCAAGGAATAGGCCAAATGGGTTAACCTATTCCAAGGAATAGGCTGACATGGTCAACCTATTCCCCCCAAAAGGCCTTAAAATTTGTTTTGGGGTTTAGGAATGCAAAGAAGATGCTAGAATGAAAGAAAAATTGGGGTGGATAGAGCATAACAAACATGGAAACTCGAGAATACTAAAATAGGGCCTAATTGAGCATCTAATTATAGGTTCTTACTATTTAGGAAGGTACAATGATATGTAATTCCTGCTTCAAGTTGCATGTGAAAGTAAATGCACCTCGATTGAATTAAAATGTACCTTGATTTGATAATTTAATGGTAAAACCTTAGCTATTGAAATGGTAATATATATTTTTATGTATATTTGTAGTATAATGACCCAAAGAGATAAGAGAATGAAGGAGGAATTCAAGGGTATGATCATCACATCATACATTATACCAAGTAATGGGGAGATCACCAACATAGAGTTAAGATTAAAAAATATGGAAGATTTCTACAAATAGTTGGAAAATCTCGATAGAACACCACGTGCTAAGAAAATCATCTTAAATGGGTTTGATAACTTAGCAACATTCTCTATAGCTATACATCATCTAGAGATGGTTATGAAATGTTTAAATAATTTTAATATAGAGATCTAACAAATTAAAGTTGATGGTAGAGAATATGCCTACACAGGGAAGATGTTATTTGGAATATCTTCAACATCTCATTTTACACAAAGGCACACTAACTCATTTGACTACAAAATTTGATGAAACTTTTCGATGAAAGATATATAATTAGATGTATCATCGGGTACCTGTGATATTTAATGTGAAATTTTTATTTTTTTTTAATTTATGCCCGACGTTCATCGAAATTTTAATGCTCTTGATGTTTGTCGCTATTTCAACAAACACTTAAAGCTAAGTTATGGGAAAATTTTGAAAAACACTTCAAGAAATAGGAAAAAAAATTTAAAGAAATGTTTTTTATTTTTATGTATATTTAGTAGTATAATGACCCAAAGAGATAAGAGAATGAAGGAGGAATCAAGGGTATGATCATCACATCATGCATTAGACCAAGTAATGGGGAGATCACCAACATAGAGTTAAGATTAAAAAATATGGAAGATTTCTACAAATAGTTGGAAGATCTCGATAGAACACCACGTGCTAAGAAAGTCATATTAAATGGGTTTGATAACTTAGCAACATTCTCTATAGCTATACATCATCTAGAGATGGTTATGGAATGTTTAAATAATTTAAATATAGAGATCTAATAAATCAAAGTTGATGGTAGAGAATATGCCTACACAGGGAAGATGTTATTTGGAATATCTTCAACATCTCATTTTACACAAAGGTGCGCTAACTCATTTGACTACAAAATTTGATGAAAGATGTATAATTAGATGTATTGTCAGGTACTTGTGATATTTAATGTGAAATTTAATTTTTTTTAAATTTATGCCCGACATTCATCAAAATTTCAATGCTCTTGATGTTTGTCGCTATATAGAAAAACACTTAAAGTCAAATTATGGCAAAATTTTGAAAAACACTTCAAGAAATAGGAAATTTTTTTTAAAGAAATATTTTTTATTTTTCCCACGTGCATATAGGAGCATGACCATTTTGCAGGAGGAAATCTAGAGAAAAATGACCAGGGCCAGACAATGACTATAAGTTCTTGTTCTTCTCGATGTTCTTTTCTTTTCTTTCTCACGTTGGTACCCTAATCACTTCCTGGTATTCAGATTTAAATTTGCTTCTCATTCTTCCTTATTCCTCCTTCTTCCTTCTTCCACATTCCATCCTTATGTTGTGTATGCATATAGAGATACTCATACAAAGAGACTATATATTATAAGAATAAATGTTTGGGTCTTTCGTTTGATTCACATTTGTTTCTTCCTAGTCAATGATTCTCCTTCTAAACCCTATGACGATTTATATTCCTTCTTAGATACCTTCTTAAATGTTTGGGGTGGAGTTTATTAGACCAAAATATGCATCCCACCTTGTCTTTATTGGAAAGGGACGAATCAACAATGAAGACGCTTGATTGCTTGAAATTTGGTCTTAAGTGCTTAGGTGATCAATTTGTGTCATTTGATGATTTCTTTCAATTAAATATTCTAACTAAAGATGTTGGTTCTCCTAATGGTCTACCACTGATTTTATTTTATCCCCCTATCTATTCCTTAATTTCCTATGCTATATTTTGTGTCTGACTAATGTCTTTTGACAATGACTGGACCAACTAGAAAATGTGTTGTGTCTCTCTTGAAATTCTTGGTATTTTCATTAATCAATTTTTATAATATCTTCCACTGCTGACTGAATTCCTTAATATTGATCCCCTATACAACTATTGAAAAAGATCTCAATTTTTCACTGTTTGTCTCAAAATGTGAGAAAAGGTTCTGTTCTTTTGAAATAATGAAAATCTCCTCTAATAGCTTCAAAAATTATGTTAAATATTTGTATGTGATTCTTAATGAATTTCATATCCAGCAATATCCATATTGGGGATCTTAAAAGATGGTTGTGTATGTATCCTTATTTGTACCCATATTTGTTCGAAGGAAAATTGGACTATGATGTTTCCCTTCACATCCTCTACAATAATCATTGAAATTCATTTGATCCAAGGTTATTTATAGAAGCACTTGAAGTTGAGATTTCATTTGAAAAGCTATAATTTTCTCTAATCTGAACATACCATTGTATCATTGAAATGAAGTTGACTCCAGAGGACTGCATCTAATGTACTAGAGATTGGAGATCTGATTTTTTTTAAATTGATAGTCCCTTGTATTCCTCTTTCTTTATCAAATTCCTAGCACTACTTCCACAGTTACTTGTTAAGGATATTAAATCCTTTATTCCACATCCATGTAATGATGAGCTTCAATCACACTCAACAGTGACACTACAAAAATAGTTCACCACATAGTTAGCTGGTTTCCTTACAGAGTAGATGGAAATTTTACAACACCATTGGTTTACACGTTTTTTAATAATGAGTTAATTTCTTTGATTTGATGCATACAAAAGACCTGACATTGTAGCTTATGCCTTAACAATAGTGTTTCATGGTATTCATGTTTTTTGTAAACTATAGCTTTGCTTTATATTTGAACTTATCCCTATCAATTTATTCACTGGAAGCAACATCAAGGTTTCTCCTAGACGTAACATTTGTGTTCACCTTAATGCTTTTATTTAGCTATATATTCCAAGATTTCTTAGTGACAACTTTGACAGTGTCATTATAGAGGACACTTGTAATGTCTCTTTTCTAGAATTCTAATTGCTCATTGGCTCGGCTACATCACTAGTTCCCTCAATCTGGCAGGAACATGATCTGATCACATTCTCCAATTCAACACTTGGAAGGTGAAAAAATACTATTTTTTACTTTCATCTCTATCAAATGTTTTTAAAACATTGAAAGATGTATACAAAAGGACCCTTTGGTTCAGAAAACAATGTCTTAGAATTATTTACCTTTTAGAAGTTGAAGAAACATAATTATAAGAATTACCCTGACTCAATGAATCGTGAGGTGGGTTAATACAAACAAGCCTAGAATACCCAGGACTTGCTTACCTGACAAGCATTCCTTGAAACTGGACCAGATAGGTCACCTGTAGAAATTGAAATAATAAAGAAAAATAACTTAAGCAATATGTTCAAAGGAAAATATCCCTTAGACTTAGACTTCAAAAATGATAGCAATATGTTAAAATTCAAACTGAACAATATGCTTTGGCATTTCATTTATCTTTGTTCTTAAGATAGGATGAATTTTATTGAAGGAGTAGGTTGTTCAGTGGTTGGGAATGAACCCTATATATCTTATCCTCACTCTTGGAATGTGATCAACCCACTTCCACTTCTTCTCTTTAATGTTTCTCTAATATTAAGTCTAGAGAGATATCTAAATTGATGATGTATTGCTCAATGAAACATTGTTTTATAGTTTATATAATCAAAAAAGTGTTCAATGTTTGATGTATTGCTAGAATATGTTGTCTTATACATAATAATTTAAACTAATGTATATGTGTTAAATCGATCAGATTTCCACAATCCATTGAATTTAGAGTTGAATTTATGGCTTAGATTGTGTATGTTTTTTAGCATCAACATTTCGGATCACACTCCGTGATCCATCATCAGGATATAAGAGCAGAGAGAAATAAGGAAATGTAAAATAAGATGCAGACTGGGCCTCTCTTAAAAGATAAAGGAAGGTCTGGGGTGAGAAAGAAGGCATGAAAAACAAGGGGAAAAAGGAATAACAGACTACCTAAGAGCAACAAAGGAACAACAGACTACCTAAGTTGCTTTTTTTCTCTTAGGTAGTCTATTATTCCTTTTTTCCCCCTTGTTTTTCATGCCTTATTTCTCACCCCAGCCCTTCCTTTATCTTTTAAGAGAGGCCCAGTTTGCATCTTATTTTACATTTCCTTATTGCTCTCTGCTCTTATATCCTGATGATGGATCACGGAGTGTGATCCGAAACGTTGATACTAAAAAACATACACAATCTAAGCCAGAAATTCAACTCTAAAATGTATATGTGCCTTTGTTCTTGGTTAGAAGTGATAAATTATGAAAAATGGTATGCACTATGATAGTCTATTTGGTCTCAAAGGCATTGGTTTAGGCTTAGTAGTCCTCAAGGGGTGTTGTTCTGGGACTCCTTGAGGGGTGTTCCCCCTAGAGACTTTCATGGGGTCATATACTTTAACCTTGTTGGGTCTACTACCCCTAGAGCTTCGCTTTAGTTTCAAATAAAATAAAATAAAAACCAATTTGGTCCATGCTAAATGGAAAAGAAACATTTTTTTTATCCTATTCATATATTTTTCAATTAAATCTCTAGTAATAAAATTATATTTACACTTATATTTTTCCAGGTCAATCTTGTACCAAGTAATGCTCCTATGGTACAAGATTGACTTGGAAAAGAGGGATCACTTCCCGAGAGATATGAAAAGATGATAGATTCCACCTCTAATATCTAGAGACACTTCTTGGTATCATGTTTGGGTTGATGATGGTATTGGAAAAAGGCTTTGGGATCATAAAATACTAGAAATGACTTGGAAGGGTCAATAATCTTAATGGGAGGAAGCTTCAAAACACTAGTATTAATTAACTTCAACATAACATTATGCAAAGATCCAAAAAGTGGTCTAAAATTATGAGATGGTTGAAAAATGGATGATAAAGGACTCACACCTAATGTTACGACTAACACTTGTGCATCAATATTGTTTGATTAAGTAGTGGGGTAAATCTAACCCTATGAAAAGGAAACTATGTTCTTTTGAGAGCCAGATTCATAACTCACATTTAAATATCTCCAACCAGTTAAACTAGTGAAGATACTAATTATAGACAAAGAAAATGAATATTTTGGTTACAGAAATGAGAAGACCAAACAAAAGAGATTCTTTGGTTCAAATATGAGTATTTCAGCCAAGGATACCAATGCAGTGTTCCAATGTATGTGAAGTGCACTATAGTTCTATACACACTAAAATAAATAATAATCGGAATGGGGAAAAACCCAGGTGTGTACTTCAGGTAACCTACAAAACCCAAAATTTAGAAACATAATAAAATTTGTTAAATAACAAAGATAAATATAACATATGAAAATCCTTGTGTATTTGAATGCCTTCAATAAACCTACACACAAAGGAGATAAAAAAAATGTTTGCAATGTTTTGGAGACTTGCCTTAGTCAATTCCCTATTTTAGTGTTTCCGCCTCCAAAGCATCCAGATAGATATATAGATATATTGAAAAGATAAATACATAAATAAATAAATGATGGTGTAATAGAAACAAACCCTACTTGGTGGAGAAAACCCTTATTACATAATATATGCAAATAGAAGTAGACCATGCTTAATGGAGGAAATCCCTTATTGCATGAGATAAATGATAGACAAGGATGTGACAAATCCTAAGATGCTCAAAGATACAAGAGAGATAGAAACATATTACCAAATAGGCTTGAGAAAGACAAGAGTGATATGGATATCTCTATAAGAGGTCATGGCAGTAAGTTAGAGAGCCAGAGAATGCAAGGTATTACAAGAGATAACTTTCAAGAGAATAAGAGAAAAGCCAAAGAGATCCAGAAAGCTTGAATGAGGCAAGAATATATATTTAAAAGAGAGAACGGGAGGGAAAAAGAGGCTTTCAAGATATTATAGAAGATTTTGAGTCATTTATATTGACCAAGGTAGGTGAAAAGTATCAAAACACTTGAAACTGACATTTATATGTTAAGATTTCATAAGACTAATGCAACACGTAAAAAATTGTGTGTTACTCTCATTTCCAAATCACACTAAAAAATAATAGGTAGTAGGGATAACACATGGTCAATGAAAAACTAGCACTAGAAGATAACTTTTGAAAAGGACCTTGAGCATCTTGAGAGGGAAAGGACTAATACAAGGGATGAAATGGACCTACATAAATATTAGGGTAATTGACACTAAAGTGGCTACAATAGTGTAGGAAAAATTGCAAAGACGATATGCAATTGTTGACTCTATAGAGGAGAAATTGATTTTCATGAATCCTTTATTTGACATCTAAAACTTTTGGAAAGTTTACTGAGTTTCATAATTCTTATCTACCAAAGCCCTTTGAAGTGGATGACCCAAACTGGCTCACTTGAAGTTGATAATTATGAAGCACTGTACACAATATGGAAAAATAAATAATAGCTTATATCAAATGTTTTTTTGTCAAATTAGAAATGAAAATTATTTAAACATATCATGCACATTATAAGATATTTGAACATGCAAATATTGAATCTACCAATAAAATCGGACACTTTTTCTTTAAAACCTTTATTACAATGAATCAACTTCATCAAAGAAATTTAGGACCAATATTATTTTGAAGTTATTGAATGAAGACATCACCTAAATTTTGAAAGGAATTGATAGAATAGGAGGTAAGAACAAAAAATTGTAAGGCCTTATCTCTAAACATCCGAGTAAATAATTTAGCCATAAGTTCATGATCATTTGAGAACTCACTACACAAGGTTTGAAATGTTTTCACATAAATCATGGGATCACCTTTCCCATTGTATGTCTTCAAGTGAAAGATTTTCAAGAGCACTAGTAAATCACCATTCTATATTGTATATGGAAGTAGCCATAGAAATTTTTCAAAGTTAATGAAGTTGGAGAAAGGAGAAAAGGGTAGTTCCAAAGCTAAAGACTTTATAAAACACCTGAAAAATTTGCATGAAAAGGTGAGAAAACATATTAATAATTGAAGGAATTATATTTTTCCATTAGTATACACAAGGAAAAACATGATCTACACTATCGGTTTACACTACACTGACAGATAGGGGACAACACTACCCGACGCCAAGGTTACCTGATACTGCCAAGTTCAAAGCATCTCGACAAACACTATTCAGTGTTACCGATGACAAAAAGGATAAAGGAACCCAACGAGTAACAACAGTACAACCCAAAAAAATAGAAGAGAGAGGAACCCAACAGATGAAGGGAACCCAATAATCAGTTCAATAAAGGAACACCGACAGACTTTCAGTTCAACCCGACGACCAAGAACCGACAGTTAGTTACATCCCGCAAAAAGTGGATCTGACTTTCCATGTCAGATAAAACACTGAAGTTGTATATTTAGCTTCTTGATTTGTTTTAAATCTATTATGTGCAGAGGAAGAAATGTAATTAATATCGTTTTAATAAGTTTTAACTGATTTAAAATATGCAAACTAAAGATCAAGGTCAAGTTGTAAACCTTGGATCAAGAGTTAACATTGTAATGTGTGATTCTAGAATAGGTCAAATAATTGTATGAATAGATGCTCAATCTATTGTGAACATGTTGTTTTATGATTATTGTAGCCACTAAGATCATCTAAGGATTAGACGAGAGAATTCATGCAGAAGGACAGAAAAAGATCAAATCAGTTTCAAGAACATAACATAGGCTACCGATGAGCAGAGAAAAGGTATTAATCAATCACTATAAGTGATATTTATATTATGAGAGCTTTAATGGATCTATGATAAGAAAATATAGATTGCATACAGTCAGGTCAAACATATTGTACTCATTCTAACAAGTGTAGTACACTTAAGAAATCCTTTCAAGAAAGGTGGACCTAATAGTCCTATTGTAAATCTCTTAACCGAGTGCACACTTAAATCAATGTTTCTAAAGCTCTTAACAGAGTAGATCTTAACTGGTCTCCACTTTAATACTCCTAATAGGGTAGATAATCAAAACTGATCAATTGTAAGCCTTTACCAGCTCCCTTCCATTATGCAAATAGTGAATTTTTGTGGGTGCCATCCCCACTGCAGTTTTTACTTCCTAACAGGAGTATTCTACGATATCATATCTTGTGTTATGTGTTTATTAATTTCATGAATGTTTCTATGAATATTGCAAACAATTAAAGATTATGAATTAATATTACATGCATAAGAAGAACAACAAAATTGGTTGGTAATACAGTAAAGAATGATTACTAATGATCAAAGGTAAAAAGTGTTAAAATTTTTAGAGGTACTGATTCACCCCTCCCCTCTTAGTACTACTTCCCATTAATTCCAACAATTGGTATCAGAGCTAAGTCTCTTCTTGGAAAGATTAAAGGCTTAAGAGAAAAGATCATACAATGGAGAAGTACAAACTTGATAATAATATTGAGAATAAAAAGCTTGAGATACAGATGTTCTATGAACATTATAGAGAAGTAAGAGTCAAGATGAGAGAACTGCTAGATGAGAGAAAAGGTATGGCAACTCAGAGCAATGAAAAAGATTATCAAGAAGAAGAGATTCTAGATTTCTTTGAATCTTCAAGATCAAATACAAGTAATGCATCAGATACATCAGAAGAGAACTTCACAAATCTAAAGGAGATCAATCAACATCTGACAGAGAAAATAAAGATGTTGCAAATCAGTCAAGAGACCCAGATGGTAAGAATGATTGATGTGATGAGTTCTGCTAGACAAGCTGAAACCGAAAGAAAACTAGCTATTGATGACAGAAGGAAGATTACAGAGAAGCTACAAGAAAAGGAGTTAGAAATTCAAAGACATGCTGAGCATCACCGTGAGATTACAAATCAAATTATTCTTATGAGTCAAGAAGCAAATAAAATGAATATAGAACTCATTGAAAGAGTACAGGCTATCGGTGAACTAAGAGAAGAAAATGAAAAAGTAAAGCATGAGGATAGAGGTCAGCAACAACATAATGAAATTATCAGAAAGGCTAAAGAAATAAATAAAAGAATGGATGATTTTCTTGAAGGAAAACGAAGAGTCAACAACAACAACAGTCTAGGCTTTACCAAAAATGGAGAATCATCAAATCAAGCCAATCCAAATAATATCTATGAAAATCCAAGACAAAGAAAGCTTACATGCAAACACTGTGGAAAGCAAGGCCACACATCAAATGTGTGCAGAGGCAAAATGAAAGATATTCCTAAATCTACATCTTCATTCATAGGATTATGTTATAAATGTAACAAGAAAGGACATAAAGAATATGAATGTAAGTCTAAGATGGAGCAACCAAAGAAGGAAACCTACATGGACAAATAATTTCCTACATGCAAGATGAATGGGCACACAACTAATGAATGTTGGAAAAAGAAAAGGCAAGCATGGAAGCCTAAAGGTCAAGAAAAACCCTATCAACCAAAGAGAATCGGTAATCAATATGTATGGGACTACAATACTTGGAAAAACTATACAACATGTGGTAGATATGGTCACATTGCTGCAAACTGCATGAGGGCATGGATCAAAAGATCTAGAGGCTAGTCAAACCCCAGAATGGCACGCTTACACTGTCACAAAGTTGGTCATCTCAAGAAAGATTACAAAGACCGAATAATAGAGACAAGCACATATCCCAATGGGAACATCATTGAAGATATCCAGAGGGCTAGAGAAAAAATGTGGAGAAGAGCTTCAAGCAATGATGAAGCTGGACCAAGTAATGCAAATGGTGACACCCCATCCAATGGATCTGGTGACATCACCATCCCCACTTAAGTTGAACAAGTAAGTATAGAACTGCACTACACCAAGTCATATTTTGCATCAATTCCATTATACAAATTGATAAATAGTCAAAATCTGCATAAATAAAGATGCATATTATGTTACTTGTCACAATTATGAGAAACAATCCCATCAGTAAACAAATACCAAAAATCATCGGTGAATATAAAGGATGAGTTGTCTACACTTACCAAGAATTATCGGTCAACACATAAAATGGCTAAGTTGCTAGTGTAACCCGACACCTTTCGGTAAGAAAGAAAAGTTCTAAAGTTGACATAAAAGAATACTGATATCCGTCGGTAAAAGAAAAAATTCTTAACAACCATCCTGAGCATCCCGACAACACTGATGATAATTTTGAAATTCTTCTTGATGAACTCTGTCTTCATGTCTTGATGATTCGTTGAGCATTTATGACAGACTTAGGCCAAAAGTCTATAAATAATCGACGGGAGCACTTCATTTTGCACCCGTGATTTGAAGAGAAAAAGCAGAGTGAAAATAGAGCGATTCAAGATCATTCAGTAGAGAGACCTCAACTCGATCTAGCGCACCCCAAATAGATCATCCACCAATATCACGGATCGAAGTAAGTACTAAGGGAACCAAAAGAACTCTGTCATTATTTTCAAGAAAGCCCTAAAATTTGAAAAATGATGGCAACCACTTCAAGAACCACTAAAAATCAAGAATGATAAGAAGAATGTGGTTAAGTTAAATAAGAACAACACCTGTGTAGAGCCCAAGTATAAGATATGCCTAGAGATTGCAGCGCAACGCGATGAAACCAGTGCATTTTCTAAAATTCCACCTAGGGTTTTGTTAATAGAAGACATAAGGTCCTATATTCACCGTAAGATTGCGGAAATAGGTGATCTAGAGATGGATGAATCTTACAAGAAGCTTTGTTATGCAGAAGGAAACCTAAAAGATGAACATAAGCATCTGCAAGTGAAGGGAATAACCAATGCCCTATATTTCTCGAGGGACTTCAAAACTGACTAGATTAGGTTGGTACTTAGCAGAATGCATGACCAGAAGTTGTGGTTGGATCAACCCAAGAAAATCACTTAGGATGTCCTTCATGCTATTACTGGTTATCCAATAACCGACAAGCCTAAGGCTCACAAGCATCCTTCCAGGCCAGAAGTTGAAAATCTCACAAAAATTGAATGGGATAATAGATGTCTTAAGGTTAACACCATCACCGATGAAGAACTGAGATTCGGTGCATGTGTGATTGGTTACAAGATATTTCTAGAAAGTAGGCTAAACAACATATCGTCAACATCAGTAAGCACAAATTACAAGATAGTAACAAAGGGAATCCAGATGGATCTATGTGAGATCCTGCTAAAGCAACTTGATGAGAACATGAACATAATAAGGTCTGCAAAGACTAACACATGTAAGTTTGGCTCACTTATCATGTGTATATTTTTCTAATTTCAAGAATAATTTCCTTCAGTAGGAAAAGTGAAATGGGATACTAAAAATCCGGTGACACTACAAATTAGTGAACTAATTAAGTCAGTAGGAGATAACTTTGACTCAGTTATGACTGCATACTTCCTTGAATTCAAGGAAAAGATGATGGAAAGAACAAGGATCCCTAAGAAACTGATTGAAAAACATAGGGATGAGATATGTTTTATGGTGGATACAGATTTCACCCACATAAAACCGGTTGTACCAAGAACGGCTTGGTTAGCCCCACTTGATTATGAAATCAACATAGATCAAGCAACCAATGCTATTGATGCATTGATCAATGAGCCAATTGACAACAAGCAACCAAGGTTTGGCACTTATGAAGAGGCCAAGTCAAAGATAAAAAGAGTCCTAGAAATCAAAAAGATTGTCAACAAGAAGAATAAGATGGTCAAGAATCTTAAAAAGATTCTATCGATTAATGAGGAGAAACAAGAACAAATAGAGGAAATCGATGAACAGGGTACCATTGGTGAAGGGCAAGATGAGTAGAAATCAGACTCTAAGGTAACTGAGTCTGACACACCTCCACCTCCTACAAAGAAGCAGAGGATAAGGATTTAAATTGCTAAGACCGATACCACACCTCTTAAGAAAGGTCAAGTAAGGACCTATAAGAGGAAGTAGCCAACAAAGCAAACAAAGCAGCAAACAAAGAAACAAACACCTACAAATATGAGAAAAAGAATGGTCAAAACTAAAGCTAACATAGAGGATTCAAAAGAAGATGAGCTTGATGTAGTGAAGAAAAACTTCAGAAATCAAACAATTGATGAGGCTGTTGAATCTATTGCTGCATCTAGCACCATGTATGATAAGAAAATTAGACAATGGGATACACTTAAACCAGAGGACCAAAATAAAATACAAGAGGCAATCATCAGGTCAATGGTAAAATTCAAATATGTACCAGCTAAATTTGTCAACCAAATACCCAAAGAGTTGGGTAACAAAATATCTCAACAATGGTCATATGCTCTACAAATCGATAGAGAAGCAAGGGAGAGGGTACTTGTTACACTTATTCCTCCCAAATCTAAAATAGAAGAAATCAAAGAGATAATGAAGAAGCACTCAAGAAAATTTGTAGCCAAAATAAGAGCTTACAAAGTGCTAGAGGATAAGTTCATAGAGCTGGACAAACTGATCGAGACTAAATGGAAACAACTCCTAGATCTTCCTACAGAGTCAACAAGTCATGAAAAATAGTTACTTCTCATCGACACACCTCATAGAGAGGAGGAGAAAGATAAGGCAAGTCCTCAGCACATTGCTTTGGACAATGTTGAAGATATTGAGCCAATAGATTTGGACAAAGTCGTGGATGATCTCGACATTCAAGACATCACACATTATGACTCTAATAAAGATCCTTAGAAAGAAGATGATGTTATATTCATATCACTTAAGGATCAGATCAAGAAAAAACAAATGGAGACCCAAGCCCATAAAGAAATGAATGTTGTTGATGAGACATGGCAGGACACTTCAGTCACATGTTATTTTAAAAACTTTTTCTTAGGGGTCGTATGGACATGAAAACTAGTCTCGGGGAGTGAAATTGAAAAATAATATGATTGGTGAAAGAATCATCTCAATATCCTATACTATTTGAAAGATATCAAAGTTTTCATCTTGAGTGATTTCTCTAATGAAGCTTAAAACTAAAAGTTGAAGACCTTAGAGGCCCCAAAAAGGTTCATAATCCTAACAAGTAGATATTTGATGTATTTTTCATTTTAGATCTCTGCATGAACTTTCCAACAATATATTATAATAGAAAATCATCCCCAATCAAGATTTATGGGTCTTGGGCCATCAAAACTCAAGTTTCAATTAGAAAAAGTATATATCCACCTAGGCAGGAAATTGAACTAATGAACCATTGGGTGTCAAAACAAGAAAGTTACACTTTCTAGAACATTCTAAGGTAATTATTGGTCTTACATATATAGGGATAAATGAGGGTTATGGGGCACAATTTTAGAAGTGTAGTTTGTGGCTCTGTCTTGTATATTATTGTAATAAGAAATCCCATGTGGTTGTTGCAAGTTATTTCTAGAATATTGTAATGTCATTTCATTGAAGATGATATAAATTAATCATTTATGTTCTTACAATTTTTTGTTTATTTCTCTATTGTGTTGTGTGTGTTTAGGTGAATAAGGGGAGGACCCTTCATCAATATTTAATAAAATTTAATTAAAAAATGATTGCATCTTGACAGGGCAATGATTATGTTAGTAATAACTTAGAGGGGGGGTGAATCAGTGGCCTCAAAAATTAATCATTAAATCAACCCTTAAAAATTATAACCACAAAATATGTCTCTAGTTATCTTCTTTCCTACAAGATCAATGCCTTGAAATACCTATATCAATTTTCTACTTGTTGAATTTCTTTGTAAATCTCTCTTCTGTAAGATTACCGATAAGCAGTCAACTATTTACTGAAACACAGTAAATATGCAGAGAATACCAATAAATCTAGAATTACATATGTGAAATGTAAAACAGTAAAGTAATAAAACATAAACACATAACACATTGATTTTTAACGTGGAAATCTTGTTAGTGGAAAAACCACTGGGACCGGTACCCAAAATTTTCACTCTTCTGAAGTGAGCTTTGTTAGGAGCCAACCCTGTTAAAGGTTACAAACACACTGCTAGGTGTGACCTTGTTAGAGGATTTAAAATATATTTTGTCACCTAGTATCTGGCATCTAATGCTACCATCCTTGATCAAACACTCACTTGGCCTGTCAATAGGTATCGGGCATATCCAATGCTACTTTTATGATCAAACTTTTTGATACTCCTTGGGATGTATCTCAATTGTACAATACTTTTAAGTCCTTCTTGATTAAGAGTCTTGATTCTTCAATGGTTAAACTAAAACATTAATGATATGTTCATACATACAACTCAATTGCAGATTTTCAGATCTATTGTAAGTGCATTACCTCTCTAATCAATATAATCAATTCTATACCTTTGCTCCACATTGTTATGCTCGGTGATGTTGTCTCACTATTCGTCAGTGTCTGCAAAATATAGCTCTTTCCTTAGCTTGATTGATCAGGTCTGAATGAACACTTTCTTCTTCTTCAATTTTTCTTTAGCATCTTTCCTCTTCTCCTTTTCACCCCACACACCCTCATTGAAATGAATTTGGGTTTGTCTCTTTATAGACATGATTCTTGTCTTTCTTGAATCTTGGCATGATCCAAAATTCTTGCTTATTATATTTAAAGAAAGCTCTTGTTTTATCTCAAAGAGATATTCTTGCCAACTGGATAAATCAGCTTTAAATCAATTACTTATCCTCAGCTTTATCTGGACGATTAAAACAATGATAAGTATCCGTTAAGTCTATTATAACTTCTTGACAGCTAAGCATTTTTTCATTTCTAAACTCTTTGTTCTGTCGGTCAACACTTCAATTAGTCATCGGTGATAACTAACTGTTCCATCGGTGTGACTTCAGTTGTCATCGGGATCTCTGTCCTTGTCTTTTTCATCGGGAAATACTGTAATTATTTTTGACGGGTTACTTTGTGTTTTGCTCGTCGGTCAACATTGTAACTCTGCTTGTTGGTAATGTTGTGCATTTCATCATCAGGTAACACTATGACTTTTCTCTTTTATTCTGTCCATCGGTGTGAACTCCGTCGGTGTATACAGTCACTTAGTGAATACTTGACTTATATGCATTACTGATAGCATAGCCTTTGATTAATTGGTTCTTTAAAGTCTTTGGCAGTATTTCCATGACCATACAGATTATATCAAATTGACATTAATGAAAATACAATACATTAAATGATTTAATGCCTTGCATGATCATCAACTTAACATCTTCAAACATTCAATCAGTTACATGTCATCAATCTCTCCCTTTGGCATTGATGGCAACATACTATATTATCATACTATACTATTACTAATACAATATGAAATATACAGTTTCATCAAGCTTTCCTAATGTAAATATTACAAATGTTTGGCTTTCAATAAGCTCAAATAGCTTTCTTTTGATTCTTGCAGCTTTATGTCTGTCTTCAATCCCTTCACTAGATAGATGTAGAATCTTTCTTTCTCTGATGTGATTTTTTCTCCTTCTATGTCAAACTCTCTCCCTTTGATTGTTCTCCTTTCTTGTGATGTCTCTTGTCATCAATTCTTTCTCTTATTGTGTACTCTCCCTTTCTTGTTACATCTTTCCCTTTGGATACTTTGATGGATATGATATCTTCCTGAGTTGATAATGGATACAATCTCTCCCTTTATCATTATGATAATGAGATATCTCTCTCCCTTTGACAGTAATGCCAAACAAACATCTTTTCAAACAAATATTTGACAATAGTGTCAAATAGATCCTTTCTATCCATAATATATTCCTTGAATTTCCTATTCCCGATGTAATAACTCTGGTTCTTGGAGTAGATAAACACCTTGTTGTGTATAGATGTATCTTTGAATTCCATCTCTCTTCTTAGATCAACATGAATGATATTCTGATAATATGTAGGTTGATGCAGCCTTCTAGTCATCTTACTGACCAGTAGACAAGGGTCTGAACCCTAGTCTCTTTCTCAAGTACTCAAATGCATCCTTGAGTAGTGGCTTGGTGAAGATATCAGCCAATTGTTCCTTTGATTGCACATTCTCAAATATCACCTCCTTTGCCTAAACTTGTTCTCTCAAATAATGATACTTGATGACAATATGCTTTGTTTTAGCATGCATGAATGGATTCTTTAAAATGTGTATTATACTTGTATTATCACAGTAGATAATTACTGGTTCAATAATTTTCATATGCATACCTTCAATTAACTATTTGATCCATGCAATATTTGAGCAGTTTGCAGCAGTAGCAACATATTTTTCTTCTACGGTAGACTGAGAGATGCATCCTTTCTTCTTGTTGATCCATGTGACAAGTTTGTCACCCATAAAGAATGCTCCTTCAGTTGTGCTCTTCCGGTCATCAATATTATCAACCCAATCAACATCGGTAAAGACCTTAAGTTCAAATTTTCCTTCTCTTCTATACCATAAGCCATATTCCTTGGTATTCTTCAGATATCTTAGAATTATTTTCACAGTAGTCATATGTGATTCTCTGGGATTAGCAAAAAATCTTGCAACTATTCCTACTACATGTGCAATATCTGGTCTAGTGTGTACAACATACATGAGTTTTTCAATCATTGATCTGTACAAAGTCTGATTTACCTCTGATGACTTGTCTTCCTTTTTTAGCTTACATCCAGTTGCCATCGGTGTTCCAACTGGTTTGGAATCTTCCATCTTGAATATTTTTCAGTACTTCTTTGATGTATTTGGATTGTGTAATGAAAATACCTTCATCTTGTTGCATGATCTGTAGACCAAGAAAGAACTTGATCTCTCCAAACATAGACATCTCAAATTCTTTACTCATTTCATTTGCAAATGATTTGCATAGCATATCATTGCCTCCAAATATGATGTCATCAACAAATATCTCAACAATCAAAATGTTAGCATCAGTATCTTCCTTCAAATAAAGATTACTGTTTTCACTAGTCCTTACAAATCCAATACTTATAAGATAGGAATGAATTCTTTCATACCAGGCTCAAGGTGCTTATTTCAATCAAATACAGGGCTTTGTGTAGTCTACATACCATGTCCCTCTTGTCTGGATCAACAAACCCTTCTGGTTGTTCAATGTATACCTCTTCTTCAAGTACTCCATTTAGGAATGCATACTTGACATCCATTTGATATACCTTGAATCCTTTACATGAAGCATAAGCAAGTAATATTACCACTCATTCTATCCTAGCAATGGGTGCAAAGGTCTCTACATAGTCAATTCCTTCTTCTTGTACATACCCCTTGCATACTAGTCTTGCTTTATTTCTGGTGACTTCTCCATTCTCATTCATCTTATTCCTGAATATTCATTTTGTATTGATGACATTCTTGTCATCTGATCTTAGTACAAGTGTCCATGTCTTTTGTTTCTCTATCTGCTCAATCTCTTTATTCATAGCACTTATCCTTTCATCATTATCTAGTGCAACATTCACAGATTTGGGCTCATAATCACAAATAAGACATCTTGTAATTAGAGACTTACATATGGTTCTCATACCAGCCTTCTTATCTCCTATGATTTGGTTCTATGGATGGTTCCTTCTGACATATCTTGCAAGTACAATTTCAGCCCTTTGTCTATTAGTTTGATCATTATTTTTTCCTTCATTATGTTCTTCATCACTTTGTGCATCATCTTGAGCAATATTTTGATCGTCGGTATTTGTAGCCTGATGTTCGGGTGCAAAGATCTGTTGCTCGAGAGCTCTACATTGTTGTTCAGGTAGAGTGTCAGGTTCCTCATTGTAAGAAAACCTATTGTAGTCCTCTAGTTCTTTAGTTCTTTCCTTTTCATTCTTCTCTGCAAATTCATCTATCTTTACATTTGCACTTTCAACAATTTTGTTAGAGGCTTTATTAAGACATTTATAAGCCTTTCTTTTGGTGAAATACCCTAGAAAGATTCCTTCATCACTCTTGGAGTCAATTTTTCCATTTCTATCATCTTTTAAGATATAACATTGACTGCCAAAAATTTTGAAATAACTTACATTGGGTGTGTATCCATACCAAAGCTCATAAGGTGTCTTTTTGGTGTCTTTCTTCAATTTTACTATGTTCAATGTGTAAATAGCAGTATTGACAGCTTCTCTCCAGAAGATTTGGGTGATTCCTTTTGCTATCATCATTGTCCTTGCACAATCAACTATGGATCTGTTCCTTCTTTCAGCAATTCCATTTTGCTGTGGTGTTCTTGGTGTAGAGACTTGTCTTTTGATTCCATGCTCATTATAAAAGTTAGTGAATTCATCTAAAATAAATTCCCCTCCTCTATCTAACCTTAAGCATTTTAATTATTTACCACTTTGTTTTTCAACCATTGTCTTATACCATTTAAACATCTTAAATGCTTTTGATTTATCTTTTAGAAACATTATTGTCATCATTCTAGAGTAATCACCAACAAAGAGAATAAAATATCTATCTCCATAATAACTCTCTATCCTCATAGGTCCACATAAATCAGTATGGACTAATTCTAGAATGGCATAAGATGTATGGGTTTTGGTTTTGAAACTAGACTTTGTCATCTTACCTTTTTGACAATTCTTACACATGATGTTGTTGGGCTTGGCCATCGTCGGTAAGCCTTTGACATTTCTCTTTTTGCTAATCTTTATCATGTTGTCAAATTTCACATGACACAATATTTTGTGCCACAACCACATGTCTTCATTTGTAGTAATCAAACAAGTGGCGTTAGTATCATTCAGATAGAATAAGTTACCTTTTGTCTGCTCACCAGTACCAATTAGATTTCTTGATTTATTGAAGATCGTTGCCTTCTTATTTTCAAATGCTACTCTATGACCTGAATTATTCAACTGAGAAACACTCAATAGATTATAATTCAATCCATTTACCCAATAAGGATTTTCACATTTTATCTGTTTATTCAGCATTATGGTTCCTCTACCTTCAACTGGACAAGGTGTGTCATTACCCATTCTTACTGAACCACCTTTATAGTATTCAAAATTCTCAAAATTTTGCTTATCACCGGTCATATGGTGAGTGCAGCCACTATCTATGATCCAGACATCATTTTTACTAACTTTAGATATGAGTGCAGTTTCTACATACCTTTCTTCATTTTGCTAGGTAATTGGCCAGTGTCATCCAGGAATTTTTTTAGTGGCGATTATTCGCCAATTGGCGAATATGTCCCGATCGGGCTATAGAAATTGGCAAAAAAAACACCGTAAACTAGTTGACTGGTTCGCCCAGATTTTATGAAATAGTCATATTGTGGTTGGAACGTTCGCCACTATGATTACGCAATTTCAGTTTGGTACTCGGGTTCTTCGCCCATATTTCTCTTTAATGTTTACTCTTATTCGCCACGGAATTAATTGAGTGTCTCTTTTGACGAACATCATTCGCCAAATTCCCATTTTCCTATGTCAAATTTTTATTTGTCCTAGGACCCAATTCGCCATGCATCACACACAATGGGGTCCCAAATTCCCGCCCTATTCACCCACTCAATTGCTTGAAATTACGCGGGGTTCGCCAAATATTA